>ML778057.1:566996-625994 GCA_009831015.1 Picea engelmannii | reverse complement strand
CACAAAATAATTGATATAAAATTCTGAAACTCGCACCCAAAATACTACAGACTGTCCACGATCCAATGCAACCAGTCCCACTCAATTTGGATACTCTAGGAAGAAGTTATGATTGTTTTACCTAGAACACCTTCTTGAGACTAATCAATAGGACTGGTCAGATACCCTATCTTACATAAGGTGTGTCTACAAATGTAAGATGAACCAGAAGTTGAAATTTTTACCACAGATACCTTACTAATTTCTATAAATGGCCTCCAGAGTGCAGGGTCTGAAACGTTACATAAAAAATTTTATAGCGAAAATTCCACAATGACTCAGTTCAGGATGATTCCAGAACCCTGTCTTGTACAGGTTGTATATCCAAAATTATAAGGCCTCGGGAGCTGAATTTTGAACCCAACGTACCTTGATCCATATACTAAATATCATCCAAGTTGTTCCTTCTGAAACGTTGTAGAAAAAAAGTTATAGTGAAAATGCCAAGGTGTCTCAGATGTAGCAGCGAAACCCCAAGACCTTGGGCTCTGATACCATATGTTAAGAACCAAATATCAATATAGCATAGAAAAACCTCAGAAAAAGTACTCAACACCTTGAAAAAGAGATAATTTCAGATAATAAGCCTCTTCGAGGGGGCAACCTCCTTTTACCCCACTTAAATGTTCAAGTACAAGATGATTCAAAATGAAAATGTCTCATTGGTATATATAGGAGACTAGGAGGTACTAATGGCCTAAAGCCGACATAAATAAAATAACATTACTAATATAATATGCCCCAATTAAGGGGTAATGAGCCCATATTAGGGCTTAACAGGTACCCTGGTAGGTGAGGAGAAAATATATGAGTATTATTCCTCGACCTTATCCACTTGCTTCTGCTATGTGGAGAGTTCGGCCACTGTTACCCTGGATGTGGTTGCAATATTTCACTCATTCTGAGAGCAAATCATGAAGAAGACAAACTTCCCCATCTAAGAGATGACCTTCTTGCATTGCTTGGCAAAGATCGAGGAAATACAACTAGGTGGGACTGCCTCGGGTATCCTGTACAATTTCTTGTTTAAAGTAATAATAACATTGTGAGGCCTAAACTCATATACAACATGACATTTCCATAAATATGGTTGACCCAAAATAACATTACAAACTTTGAGAGGGGAAACATCACACAATACCTCGTCTTTGAAGGACTTGATGTCGTATGATAGGCAACATTGTTGGTTGACACGGATGTCACTTCCTTGGCAGAGTCATCTAATGGTGTAGGGATGTGGGTGCGGCATTGTTGACAGGGCGAGTCGCTTAACAACCTCTACTGAGATGAGGTTCTTTTGGCTACCACTATCAGCGTTGTAGTGCAGCAGGGTACCCTTCACCCACATCTATGAATGACAAAGGCGCTTGCCTTCCTCCGACTCATCTGGTTCACTGGGTTGGAGCTTGGTGGTACCAATGGTAGCACTGGGTTCTGCGTCAATGATCCATCTCCCCCTTTTTGGTTCTGACTTGGAGTCGGAAACCGCATCTGATTCAGAGGCTTTCACCTCAGCCACCAATGACTTCTTTGAGTGGCAATCAATAGTGCTATGCTAGGGGCTCTTATGGAAGTCACACCACTTCCCAATATCTTTCTTTGTCTTTCTGGTGTCCTTCTTTGTCTTTCTCATGTCCTTCTTTGCTTACGGCCTGGACTGGTTGTCTTGAGGTTGTCTGTCTTTGCTTTATCCCTTGTTCTACGGGTTAGGGCTTCCCTTTCGTGGCTTTTGCTGTGAGGGGTTCCCAGGCCCAAATTTTCGTGTCCTTTGTTTGAGCTATTGCTCGATTTTGACGGCATATCGGTAGGTCGCACCCAAGGATGAGATGTCCAGAAACTCCATTTCGGTATGTATGTATCTATGCAGACCGCTACAATACTTGAGCACCAGATGTCGCTCAAAATATTTAATACCCAGCTTGGTTCGCAAGATATGGAAGATATTTGTGAACTTAGGCACTGCTTGGTCTCTTTCCTGTCGCAGTGTGGTCCATTTTGTGTATAGGTCGTCATAACTTCCAACAGGGTAGTATTGTTCCTTAATAGCATCCCTGAAGGACTATTGGGTTACCACAACTGTAAATAATGAGGGTTCCTTTGTTTCCTTTTGCTCTTAGAAATTTTCCCACCAATACTTGACATGGGGAACGACTTTGAGGAGCGCAAAAGTAATATTTTCTCTATTCGAGAAGTTATGGACAGAGCAATACCCTTCTAGCGGATTCAACCATTTGTCTACAGCATCTGCATCTATCTAACCTTCAAATATAGGAATATCGAAGTTGATTTGTACCTTGAAGGGAGCGGTGGCTCCGTTTGAGGAATATGTGTCGCCTGTTGGTAGTCGCCGAAGGATTTGTGCAAAACTTTCCATCATCTCGTTCCTTTGTTGCAACATTTTGAAGGGATCTCCTATCTCGTCGTCTTTTGAAGGGATCTCATGTCCCGTCGTCTTTTGAATGGGCTTCCTCGAGCAACATTTTGAAGGGATCTCATGTCTCGTCGTCTATCTTTTCTCCCGCCATGAGAGGTCATTTGGGCGTGCAAGAGATTTTGTCCTCAAGAGAAACAAGCTAAAGACCCAATTCTTTGTACCTTGACCTCGTTGGGGACATCCATTAAGAACGATAAGGAGAAGACCGATATGATACCACTGATCTATATTCTATGAGTAGAACGAAATGAATATAGATTATTATCAAAATATTCTTAACATAGAATAATAGATATACAGTAAAATTGGTTTCTATTCAATAAGGAAATAAGCTGACACTGTAAAATGTAGTGGAAAACAAGCTTGCTAGAATGGTGGTGGTTTATCTCTGAGAAGAGATGTGATGGTTGTGCTCATTCGCAAGAAGATGATTGAAATGAGGCTCTCAAGGAATTTTTACAATAAATAGGAATGTCAAAAACCCTAGACATCCAAAAACCTAGCCCTAGGAGATGAAGCGCCAAAAGTCATGTGGACCTCGTTTGGGCAAGTTAGTACATCAACTTCCTAGGGTCGTAACTTTTGCATACAATCTCTGTTTTAGGCGCACGATGTTGGAAAGGTCTATCCGAGGACTACACATGTTTCCACCGGACTATGACTTCGATTATAGTTTGACCATGGTGAGCCCTAAAAATGTTGTTTAGGGCCTCAAAACGACCCCGAAAGTCAGGGACCCGAAAACTAGGAAAAAACTGCCGAACTGGAAAACTACCAAAATGAGCCAGTTGGAATAGGTGGGAGACCACCGACATCCATATGTATCATAGGGAACATTGGTACTATTGGGGGGGGCTCACAAGGGTAACGTTTTGTTCCCCACCATATTTATCACTTTCAATCTTGGAGCCTTTCATAGTGTACTAAACTTTGGTAACGGGTCATGGTCCATTCTCTCATGAGAAGAGGGGATGAAGGCCCATAGGTTGATTGCAGTTGCTAATAAAAGAATAAGAAAATGATGCTAAAGAAATAAAGGAATGATATAAAAGGACTCCCAAAATCCAGTCCAAACTTGAGCTCTACCCTTTCAGTGCTCACCTCGGTCCCAAATAGAAATGTTATAGCTTGAAACCTTATAAAAGGGGACTTGCACATATGATAAAGTAGACTAGTAAGATGGAAAATAAAGGGGGATTGGAAAAAATGGTGCCAATGAATGTGGTAACTCAAGAGAAAGCACACCCTCCATAACAATGCTCATAGAAATGGATTAAATGACACCATAAGCCATGAAGTAAGCCCTAAAACCATATCACCTCCACACTTACTCTTGAAGGATTTCTTTATTTCCTACTTCCCTTATGACCTATCCCTCTCCCTAGGTTATTTTATTTCATGTCTAAGTGGCTCACCTAATAGGGTTGGATGAAGGCCTTCCATACTTAAACTTGTCAACTCACATAGGGTCCTGGGTTGGTGTGATGCTTGAAGCGGCTACTAAGGTGAATTGTTTACATGGATTATATATTAAGTTACAACTTACTTTGCATGCTTTAAGGACTAATGTTTCTTATGAACCTTGGCTAACTTTGTCTTATACTTTGTTTTGTCTTGGATTTCCTTGACATGGTTCTTTGAGGGACGTACTAGGCTTGTACCCAAGATGTTGTGCCTTTATTGTAGGACCTTGGCACATTTGATGGAGAGCAGTGGGTCATCCAGTGACTCACCACCCTCAGACACTAGCTCTCACATCCTTGGAACCTCGAACGATGGACAAATGGACTTGGTATGAGATTCAGTCACGATGGCACACAAATGGGTTGGAATCCCATAGGTTGGGCAGAGTACCCCATAGCTTATTTTTCACTAGGATCAAGGACAATGCAGTAACAGACAATCAAAGACATTGTAGAGGCGAGATGCAACTCCTTAGGGCATAGATGCAGCACCTGGATCCTGGACATTGGCCCTATTTTGGTGATGACGTCACCTTTTAGAGCTTGATGTAGCTAAGGTTTAGTGATTTCCTGGGGTATTAATGATGCACAACATGACTTTCGGTGAGGAGAAACGTCATTTTCTCCCACCATGCTCTGGGTTGATGCCATGTGGCCTTTGGAGGCCCCCTCATTTCCTAAGGAGGCTTGATGTCTCACACATGTGGCTCATTATGGTGTATTTTGCATTTATTACACTTTGTGAAGGTTAATGAGGGGGAGGCCCCACTTCTATTTTTATGTGAAAAAATATGTTAGGGTAGCCTCATATAAAAGGAATAACCCTCACTTTTGTTTTATCATCTTTTCCTCACCATTGTGAGAGCTACTTCTAAAATTGTTGGCCCCTTTAGGGTTATTGGTCTTTCTCTCTCATGCACTATGCTTGGAATGGATCTATTGTGGATGGTTTGTTGAGTTTGGATGGCTATTTCTGCAATTAGGATTAAATGCTCATGGTTTCTTGGATGAAGTGAGTAATTTTCTGCAATTTTTTGATATATAGTTGATGTAAATGGTGAAATTGCTATTTTGTTGCAAGAATTCTTGTTTTGTTGAAACCCTAAGAGAGGAACATAAGTGCTTCTTCCTCTCACAAGGTTTTACTTGTCCAAAATTTGTGAATTGTCCTTGCTAGGGTTAGAACCCTAAATCACTAAAGTGTTATCACTTTAGGATTTTAGCCCTAGACAAATGATCTTTTACCTAGTTGAGCTACAAGAAGGGAGAAACGATATCTAGGTCCCCAAAGTGCTTGCACCCTAGACGTCCTTCTCCTCAAAGTCTAAAGCCTAAGGCCCAAATGTGTTTTCACCTTAGGGTTTAGACTCTACTTCTTGGTTTCAAATAGATCAACCTTCAAGCTTGGATGCATTTGAGACTCCATAGCTCTAGAAAGGCATTAATCTAGAAGCAACTCTTGTGGTGAAAGTGATTGATGGAACCTATTTTCCAACTCTCTTAAGTATTCTACTAACTCTACTAACTCTAACCCTAGCAAACTCACTATATTATTTGTTGTTGTTATAAAAGTTTGCTATAACCATCTAAAACTGCATTAAATTGTTGCATACATTCATCTAAAGGTGCCTTAACTCACTAACGAATCACCTCTAACAATTGGATAACATTCTATTGGTTATATGCTTACTTTTCATGGTCAATTGTGGTATTTTCGAGCACTAATTGTTGTTGTTGTTGCAAACCATTTATTGTTGTCATATAATTGTTTATTGTTGCAAATTTGTATCAGCCATTGCAATCTATCTTGGCTAGTGTCTAGATAGGTTACTTTTTGCATACTTTAGCTTGGTAATTGTTGTATGTGTCTTGCAAAGTGTTATTGTTCTGGGCATGTACATAAATCACCTTCAACCTCTTCTCTTTCCTTGACCTAGACCAACAAACCAATTATCAAGATATGGGGCGGTAGGCTTGGCTACTAAATTTTTTATTTGATCCCTTGAAGTCACCAGGGAACCCTCCCTTGTGGTGGACCTCCTCCATCACTAAAACAAGAGAAGATCCTACTAAGGTGACAATGGTAGTTTCTTCCATTGTTATGCAAGATTTGGGGATCTTGTACAAATCTTGCAATAACAATTCTAACATTGATTAACATTGTGGAATTATTTCTTCTTCTTTATTGAAATAATAAAATATGATCGTCCATTGGATATTACCATTGTATTGTCAAATTAATTTCTATAAATATATTTTGGAGGTTAAATGGAATGATATCAATGAAATGTGAATGCACTGGAATTTGTGGTTGTATAGTATTGTATTGCTTATTATGTAGAAAGATCAAATTTAAGGGTTTAACAAAATTTAGAAGGGTTAAAAGTGTCTTTAAGAAACCCTAAAAAAAAAACTTTAAAATGCAGTCTCATTACCTCTTAAATTAAAATTGAAAAATCTGTGGAAATTGTAGCCAAGTGCAATATCGTGTCAACCAATAACTCTTAAATTAAAATTGAAAAATCTGTGGCACTTGTGGTCAAGTGCAATATCATGTCAACCAATAATGGTTGAATCTATAGAGTGGTTTGAAACATATTATTGTAGATAGAGAGTAAATGTAACCTATATTGTGGTTTTGATATTTATTAACCTATATTATAGTTTTGTCACCTATATTTTGGTTTTGACATCAATTAACAACTTAGAATTCTTTCCATTTCTATCCTCAAATAATAAAACCATGATCATCCATTCACTCTTACCATTGTACCATCAAACTAATTTCTATAAATATGTTTTTGGGTTTGATGGTGCACAAAGATCAAATTTAAGGGTTTAAAAAAAATTAGAAGGATTAAAGAGCGTCTTTAAGAAACATCCAAATAACTTCGCAATGTGTTCTCGTTAATCTTAAATTAAAATTGAATAATTTGTGGCAACTATAGCAAGGTGCTTTGGGAGGGGTGGATGCTTTCAAGGATTTAATTCGATACGTTTTACAACTATGCATTAGAATATAATGATTTAGTTTGGATGCTCTTCTCCAACTAGCGTTGAGTAGGTGCATAAATAAAATATAAGTTAATGTGTAAGGTCCATACAATTTTTCATTAATTATTATGTTAAAATTATTATGTATGTGCAGTGAGCCATGGCGGAACTAATTCACCTGGAATCGGATGCAACTCCAGCTTCCCATCTACTCTCTTTTTTCTTAAGAGATCAATGCCCTACCATTTGAAGACTTTTTTGTTCCTAGTCCCCTATTGATATACTAGTCTGTAGTCGAGATGGTAAACTTTGAGTCGCCCTAGACCTTTTAGCCTCTTGGATTCCCTGCTACTCTCAGACCTTGAATCCCTATTTTGGGCCCACCTTATCGGAGTTGGTGGACTTTAGTTTTTTTCTCCCTAGATTATCCTATTTTCCTCAGTCTCTACAGTCCCTAATAGTCTACTACACTGAAGTGTTCTTCTCTTTTAGTAGTTTTTACAAGTCTCCTTTATGGAGTCTGAGGGCTCGGATCCCACTAATGGGGGGAATGGGGACCCATGGGACCAATCAGATCTCCTTGCATCGGTTGATGAGCTTTGCAGCAACCATTACTGGGGAACTAGCATGTCTTACGCTCCACATAAATCTGCTATCGGCTCCACCCTTAACCCTCCCACCCCACTACTGAACTGTCAACTTTTAAACCTGGTTACTAGAGGGACAAAGCCACAGCCTGTCTTTGAGGGAGTACGCTCGACTCCTGGCCAGAAGGGTAGGAAGATAGAAGTGAACGACCAGCTGAGGGGTAGACAGCTTGGAGGACCCTCTACCTATCACAAGAGTTGCTCTACCAAGAGGACACATAGGGTCTGGAAGCCAAAACAAAGACACCCCAAACTTGTACTTGGGATGGATGTCAGACTCTCTGAAGCCTGCAATCTTTCCCTATGTGCCTTAGTTGGGAGGCTTGCATACAAAGATAAATGTAAGCAGAACCTTGAGGACTAGATAATAACCCATTGGAAACCTGCTCTAGGTTATCTGCCCAAGGTCCACATACTCCAACATGGATGGCTCGGCTTTATCTTTAAGAAACTTGAGGACACAGTCTGCATCCTGGATAAGTTCTAGGCATATGAGGGAGGGATCCTTATGCTCAAGATATGGAGGATTGGCTTCAACCCATCCACAGAATTCTTCAGCCACAGACATATATGGGTCCTTCTCCCGGGACTCCCTCTCCAGCTTTGGAACCAGCAAGCGCTTAAACTCATTGGAGCCTCTTTATGACGTTTCTTAAGGGTGGACACACTCTCTCTTTCTGCATCATATAAAAGAGTGGCTAAGGTCTTAGTGGAAATAGGCATCCAGGCTGGACTGCCAGATATTTTGGAGATAGAATGGAGAGGCATTCTCATTTCTCAGTGCCAACCCTACCTGGGAATCCCTTTTCGGTGCTCCTATTGTCACGAAACAAACCATTTGAGAAGAGACTGCTCACAGTTTCCTCCCACCATGAAAAACATGTAACCATCGGAGGAGATTGGATTTGATATTTATGTTTCATAGCCAGACCAGATGGGAGAGGAGGCACCTCATCTAAGGAGGGACACAATTTTTGATCTACTTGATGACTCGCTTGTAGGTAAGATTAAGCTTTACTGTCCTTCACTTTATAATAATCTCTCTGCATGGGACAGACTCACCATTAACTCGTTAGCTACTAGCATCCTGCACCCTAAGCTTTTAGAGTCGGATTATTTTAAGCATGACGCTCCCTTACACTTCACCCCCACTTCGCCTGGTCATGTCCCCCTTAGCGACTCCTTTACAACTTGGGAATCGGATGAATCAGCACCTACAACTCTCGGCCTATCTTCTTCTCCTTTACAAGCCTCCCCTTCATTGCCTAGACCTGTCCCTACTGCTTGAGCCCCGGATAACCAAGCATCTTCTACCTCCGGCGAAGCACTAGACCCCACTACTCTCCCTGTCTATGTTGAATCGTCCTATTCTGAACAGGAACTGGACAACATGCTTTCTTCTATTACTCCAGCTTCCACCCTTCCTTTTGGCTCTCTTCCCATCTCCACTTACCACGACAAGAGTCTTATACAACCCTCTAAACACCATAGTGACTTTCCTTCTTCTTCGAGAGTGAAGACGACAACTGAGACTGACCCCTCTTGGTCCATGGGTTTAGGGCTTGAGCGTTCGCCACTAAAAACCTGTAGTGCGCGAAAAAAGGCTAACACAAGGCCTTCGAGTTCGGCTACACTATCTATTGATACAAATCAAGGGGTGCTTAGAGGATTAAAATCCCTTTCCCGGGGTAAGTCGTGATCCTCCTCTCCCTTAACATCAGAGGGGTTGGAGGACCCCTGAAACTAGCCTCCATGAGACGACTCCTTGACAAGACACAACCGTCTATTATCTTTCTTCATTAAACTCTAGTGGATGAAACTGTTGCTAAGAATTTTCTATACACTCTTCGACCTGACTGCATGGCTTGCACGCGGCAAGCTCAGTAGATAATTCGGGAGGTCTACTTGCCTTGTGGGATCCTACCCATTTTGATTTAATACCTATGCTAAGTCTAGGAGGGATTTTACTTACGGGTACCTGCTTAGAATTGAAGACAAAGTTGATCTTGCTCAACACCTATGGACCGTGTGATGATCGAAGAACTTTCTGGGAGAGACTAGATCATTTAGGCCTCTTGGTGGTAAAGAATCTCATCATAGCGGGAGACTTAAACCTGACTACCAATTCCAAGGAGATTTGGGGAGAAAGGGCAAAGACTGATCCACTCTCGAACTTTTACAAGCACCTATTTTCCAAAAACACCTTAGTGGATTTGAAGCCGACGGAGATACTGCCCACTTGGAGAAATCGGAGATCGGGATCAGCTGGCATTGCAAAGAGACTTGACAAGTTTTTGGTGGCAGAAGGTCTGATCATGCCTACTTGCAGAATTTGGGCCTTGGTAGAACTACCTTATCTTTCTGATCATGCACCTATCTGTCTACATATAGGAGAAGGAAGATTTGGGGCTAAATACCCTTTTAAGTTTAACCCTGCTTGGTTGAGGGAAGAATCATTCAATCGGTTAGTTAGATCGGTGTGGGTTGGCACTTCCCTTACGGTTCAAGGGGACGCCAGGGCAATCTAGTGAGAAAACTATCTCGTTTAAAATTCGTTTCTATAATCTGGTTAAAAGAAAAAAATTCAAAGGAAAAGGCAGAGATGTGAAGATTAGAATGAGAATTGGAGGAACTACACCGACTGAAGGCTTTGGATGCCCAGACTGTCGACTTAGATCATAAAATGTTTTGTCTAGAAGAAGCTCACAATAAAATCCTCCATGAGGATGAAGATAGATGGCGCTTGAAGAGAAAAGCGCTATGGCTCGCAGGTGAGGATAAAAACACTCGATTCTTCCATAAAGTTGCCACTTTTTGTCGGAATAAAAAATTCTTGTGGGAAATAGAGGAAGAGGACGGTAGGCTTCATCAAAATTCAACAAACATCAAAATAGCGACATTTAACCACTTCAATTCTTTTTACCAGGAAGTGAATGCACCCAACCTTGCCGCTCAGATTGAAACAATTAGACTCTTCCCAAAGATGGTAACAGACGAGGAGGCCAGAGGATTAGAAACTCCCTACACAAAGGAGGAAATCTTAGAGGTGATCAAAGGCTTCACAAAAGAAAAAATCTCAGGCCCCGATGGGTGGTCTGTCGAACTATACCTCCACTACTTTGATCTAATGGAACAAGATTTGTTGGATGTCGTGGAGGATTCAAGAACCAGAGGGGTTGTAAAAAACCATCTAAACAACACTTTTATTGGTTTGATCCCAAAAACAAACCATCCCCAACAGTTTGCAAACTTTCACCCCATCTCGCTCTGTAATCTTTGCTACAAAATTATTTCTAAGGTCATAGCCAGAAGGATCTGCCCTATCCTCTCCCTGGCTCTATCACATGAACAGTTAGGATTCCTAAAAGGGAGACAAATTCTCGACGCCATTGACACCGCTCAGGAGTGCCTTCATAGTATAAAGACAAAAAATCTCCAAGTCGTCCTCCTAAAACTAGACCTCAAAAAGGCTTTTGATTGTATCAACTGGAATTTTCAACATCTCATCCTAATACAGTGTGGATTTGGGGTGGTCACCACAAATTGGGTAATGGGTTGTATTTCCTTGCCCATCTTTGTTGTACTAATCAACGGGGAAGCAACCAATGTCTTACATTGTGAGAGAGGGCTTCGACAGGGCTGCCCTATGTCGCCCCTTCTTTTCATCCTGGTCCTGGAGAGTCTCAGCATTTTACTCAAAAAAATCCAAGCGAAAGGCTACCTGACAAGGATTAAAGTCTCGAGATTGTTACAAATTTTGCATCTACTCTTCGTAGACAATGTGATCATCATGACCAACACAAACTTGTCTGAATGGACAAAGATCCACAAACTCATTAATACTTTCTGCTATGTTTCAAGTATGAATATCAACTACCATAAGTCAACATTCTTGGCTACAGAAGTTCGAGATGAGATATTGTCTGAAATAAAATTGATGTTTGGCATCGACTCTCGAGACCTAGCGGAGGGGTTCAACTACCTTGGGTTCATCATCAAACCATCTAGCTATTCTGCAAAGGACTGGAGTTGGCTAACTGAAAAGTTTGAACATATAATCCTTCACTGGTACAACAGATTGTTATCGCTGGAAGGCAGATACATTTTAATCAAGGTTGTCTTGGAAAGCCTTCCTGTGTACTGGATGGCCCTGGCTCACATTACTCTTTCTGTACTAAAGACTCTTTGGCAATTTATTTTCACCTTCCTCTAGACTGGAAACAAACAAAACAATGGCTACCATCTCTGCAGGTGGGAGGCGATCTCAAAACCCAAATCGTTGGGAGGTTGGGGCTTGAGGAACTTGCTTATCTTTTACAAGGCACTTTCGGCAAATACACTATGGAGAATTTTGATGGCTCCAGGATTATGGAGCAAGGTAATTAAAGACAAATATATTTCTCATCAATCGGTTCATGTTTGGCTCAGCTCGGCCTCGTCTTCTCTTCCGAGAGGCTCATAAACATGGAAACATCTCTTAAAATCGCTCCCGATCATTCTACAGTGGATCGCTTGGATACCTGGAAGCGAATCTATGATTGAAATTGGACGAGACTCCATCCTGGGCTTGGAAAACAAGTCCACGCTTTCTCCTCCAATCTTCGCTCGATTACACAATAAGGGTTTTTACTTTTTGTCTCAAATCAAACACTCTCCCAGCCGCAGCTTGATAGGTGAAAAATGGATTAATGGAACTACTCTAGAGCTCAATTAGGATCTTGAAGCAGAGTGGATCCGATACACTCAGAATTTAACTGGAGCAAGAATCTGCCTCCTAGAGAGGCCAAACTCCCTCATCTGGACGGGAGGGGACAATATCGACATTTTCACAGTAAAACACACATACTATGCGATTGCTACAAAATTATGGAGAAAACAGGATGAATCCTGGTGCAAAAAGTTATGGAAGGGGGATTGTCCCATGAATATTAAGCTCTTCATTTGGCTCCTGACAAAAAATAAAATTATTGTTTGCGATAACCTATAGACCCGTGGCTTGGGGGGCCCTAACCGCTGCATAGTGTGCAAATTGGAAAGCGAATCGATCCATCATCTTTTTATGCGTTGCAAGTTTTTCCGCTTGGTCTAGAAACAACTCACACTTGTTTTAAATCTAGCCGAGAACTGGATAGGTACCTCAGTGTTTCATTGATTTAGCACTTTGCTAGCCTCCAACAAAAACTATCCGACGCTGCCAGCCTATCTTTGCTGGAACATCTGGACTGCCAGAAACATAGCTCTCTTTGAAGAGAGGCCCCCTTCGATCCCCAGAGTGGTAAACAACATATTAGCAAAGGTGGTCACACCTGGACTTCAAGCTAAAGACCCGACCATTCACAGACCAAAAATAACTCTTCCGACTGACAGAGCAATAGCCTGGTTTAACGGAGCTGCACAACAAGGAAGCAATCTCTGCAGGGCGGGGGGGGAATCTTCTTAAACTCTCACTCTTTTATCCGTTGGACCCTCAATTGTGGGCAAGGCACTAATACAAAGGTGGAACTTATGGGGGTGTGGGCTTCTCTCATCTTGGCACAAAGACTGGACATCAATGAGATGCTATAACTTGGTGACTCCAAAGTCATTATTGGTTGGCTCAATGGATAGGCTGATCTCCAGGCGGCAACACTGGAGTGCTGGAAAGAAAGAACAAAAAAAGCAACAAGACACATAAAGAGTCTTTCATTCTCTCACATCTACCGAGAAGACAATAGGAACATGGACACCCTATCAAAAAAGGCATTGTGAATGCCCCTGGGCCAAATACAATATTCTCAGTGGGAGGAAGGCAACGAGGGTCCCTCTATCTCGCTAATTCTATGAAGAATGTGGTCTCAAAAACCAATTTTATGTTATCTATTTTGGTTTTGTTGTTGATAAACTTATAGATCCGAGACAGGAAGTTTATTGGAATGGACTTAAATTATCCATATCAAGTTACAGCATGAAAAGAAAAGCACTATCATTATAAGAATTTTGATTTGAAACAAAAATTTTGAATGTACATTTTTATATCCTTTTGAAAATAAAGATAATTTGTTCCCATGGAAAAAAGTAATTTTCAATAATTGCACGATTAAAATTATTATGTTGCATAGTGGTTGAAAAATATGTTTCCATGTTATATATTGATCTCTAAACTATCGTGGATATTCTATTGGATAGTTCATCACAACATATCTAATAGAATACCGAAATCTTTACCGTGAGGGTTAATTTCTTTCAGATCTCAGATTATTTAATTATTGGTTTTATGCTTAAAATGTATGAAATAGTTGAAATGCAAAAAACAGAGAACACGAATAAATACTCACACACCATCCAGAAATAAACACAAGATATAACCTAGGAAACCCAATATGGGAGAAAACCCAGCTAGAAGGTGAGGTTGCTCTGCTCTCCTTTATTCGTACAAAGAAAGAGGCACTCTTTGTGGAGTTGTCTTTGACATTGTGACTTGCATGGTTGCTACATAATATCTCCTCCTATGTTATGCTCTCCAAATACCAGTCCTAGGTTATCTACTCAACTATGGAACAAATACAATGCTAAATAATGGAACCCCTTCTCCTCCCAGTGGCCTAGTATTTAACATTGCTTGATCGTCATCTAAGGGTAGGGTTTTGACTTCCTCAACCATCAATTGTGATAAATTTTTGGACCTTCTAGAATCTTCTTGAAAGTCCAAATGTTGCTAGCCCCATATGCATGAGTAAATGGGGGTTGACATGGCATCCACTCGTACCATGGTGGTGAACATGGTAGGTCAACTTGCAGGAGGCATAATTTTTGCATAGGAGCTCTAATTGACGTGATTTTTGCACCATTGGAAAGGTCTCAATGTGTAGAATAGTTTCAAAAGAATCAATCTAAATCTAGGAAAGATTTGACCCCCAAAAATGTCGTTTGATGCCTCAAAATGGATATGGAAGGTTTCAAACCCCAATTTTCCAAATTGGGACCTACCGTTAAAATGAGCCTGCAAGTTGATTCCTCCATTTTTTCCACTCTAAAAGCATTGAGATAGATGAAAAATAATATGATGATCCAATTTGGATCATACCTCTCCATGTAGGGAGGATTTTGGTCCCCAAAATCTTTACTGAATGAGGTGAGGGAAATTTTCCTCTACCTTCTCCCTAGAGTACCACTTTGTTTTTCCTGGAAGTTGTCATTTTAACCCAATTTTCCAAAGGTCATGCTGCCCTTGTCTTATAGTTTTGGAGCTTCTTTGAAACTGTGTCCTCTGCCAACTTTGCCTGAGAATTTGGTGTTAAGTCCTCTATGGAAGGTAGGACTTGCTCCTCCTCCTAATACAACATGGAAGGCTCGTAGAGTTTGAGATTCTCCACATTCACTACTGAGTAAATTTGCATGTATGGGGTTAGATTGAGTCTATAGGCGTTATCTCCCACCTTCTCCAATATCTAGGAAGCTCCATACTGCAAAGCCTTGATCTTCTTACTAGGACCATGTAGTCTTTCCTTGTTCAATTATAACCAAACTATGTCTCTGACTTTAAATGACTTCTCGGTTCTGTGTTGGTCATGCCTGGCCTTGTATTTTTCTCGTGACTTATTCAACGTTTCCTACACTTGCAAATAGATTTTCCTAATCTTCTCGAAAAAAATTCTTGCTCTCAATAGATCTCTTATGAGGCCCTCCCTCACTCCTCCTTGATGTCCACATACAACATCCAAGTGTGAAGGTGGAAAATATCCAAAACAAGTTTCAAAAGGTGACTTACCAGTAGAAGTGTGGACTGCTCTATTATAAGAGTGTTATATGTAGATCAGATTTTCCTCCCAGGTCTTCAGATGCTTCTGATTGTAACCCCTCAAAAGCTACACCAAAGTCTTGTTTTATACTTTTCTTTACCCATCTTTCCATGGATGGAATGTTGTAGACGTCTTCAACTTAGTGTCCATCTTCTCCCACGATGTAGTCTAAAATGTACTAAGAAATATGGTATCCATGTTTGAGATGATGATCCTCGGTATATCAAAATGCGCCCAGACCTGTTCAAATAACATGTTTGTTGCTTCTTGTCCTTTGGTGGTCTTTTTTACAAGGCATGAGAATGCACATCTTACTGAACTCATCAACTACCACAAATACATAGTCATGTTCCTTCTTGGTTGTTGGTAAGCCTTACCACAAAATCCATGGAAATTCTTTCCTAAGGTCGAGTGGATACAGGTAAGGGATGGTATAGACCTCGCTTCTTCTTCTTGAATTCTGGGCCAATACACATACCTCTATAAGTTGGCAGTTGTCTTCCCAACACCAAAATTTCCTGCAACTTTGGAGGTGTGAGCCTCTCTGATAAGTTGTAGTCATTCAACTTTAGGGACACAGAGCTTGTCGAGCTTTTAGAGAAATCAATTATAGAAATGATAGTCATCCTTGCCATCACCTTCTTCTATATGAATTTGGCCATGTAGCTACTGAAACACCTCCTTTAAGTCCTCATATTTTGTGTATGCCTCTCTATATGCATCATGGGTAAAAGGTGCCACGTGTATTAGAGTTCCAAAGGATATAATCTTGGTTGTGGGTGGCCTTGAAAGCATGTCTGACAACCTATTTGTGTTTCCCTTCTTGGACTTGATGACTAGATGAATTTTTATCCACTTGCAATGTTTGGTTTGTTTTAGCTTACTCTGTGCCTGCAAACAATATAGTGGCCGGTGATCTACAACAATGATGATCTCCTTGCCCATTAGATAATTCTTCCACTTGTTGGCAACTTCATCTAGAGTATAGAGTTCCTTGTCATATGTAGGGTAGTTGAGAACTACCCCATGAAATATTTCAGAATGATATCATATAATTCTTCCTCCTTGCATCAAAATTGCTCCCATGGCATACCCACTAGCATATGTCTCCACTTCGAAAGGATTTTGCAAGTTTGGTAATGCGAGAACTGGTGCTTGACTGCTATTTTTTTCCAGCTCATTGAAAGCCTTCTATTGATTCTTCCCCCATTGGAAACTCTTTACCACTGGCTATTATGGTGTGGAGTGGTGCAACTACTAATGAAAATGAAGCTATGAACTTCTACAAGAACTGTGTTTCCCCAACAAAACTCCTAACTTCAGTGACATTTGTAGGAACTGGTCATTTCATGATCGCCTCCATCTTTGCTCCCCTCCATCAATCACATACCCCAAATACACCAAAGATTGTTGAGCAAACTCACATTTCTCGAGGTTAGCCAACAACTGGTGTTTCTTCATAGTATCTAACACCTGCACAAGATGTGAGATGTGTTCTTCCTAGGTAGCACTATAAACCAATATATCATCCAAATAGACTATAACAAATGAATCTAGATATGGATGTAATGCATCATTCATCAGTCTCATAAATGTAGTTGGTGAATTACATAAACCAAATGACATGACCAACCATTCTTACAAACCTTTCCTTATCTTGAAGGTAGTCTTCCAGGTGTCTTCTTCCTTGACATGTGCTTGGTGGTATCCCGATTTGAGATCCAACTTAGTGAAATATTTTGTGTGTTGCAAATGATCTAACAAATCATCGATCTTGGGTAGAGGGTACTAATTTTTTAGTGTAATCGTGTTCAATGCTATGTAGTTGATCCACATTCATCAAGTTCCATCCTTCTTTGGTACAATTATGATAGAAGACCCACAAGGCAAGCTGCTTGGTCGAATCACACCCTACTCCAACAATTGCTGCAATTGTTTCTTCACTTCATTTGTTTCAAGAATAGATTGTCTATACAACCCAATATTCAACAATGGGGATTCTGGAAATAATTGTATTTTGTGCTCCACTTCCCTCTTGGGTGGTATCCTCTTAGGTGCTTGGAACACTCCTCTGTGTGCCTATAAAAATTCATCCTATTGATGTTTTTTGTCTTTAGTACACCCCTCCAGGGATGCGTTTACTCTCATCAACTCATCCTCGGTATGATTTTCTCTTAAGAAAAGTAAGACATGTTTCTTACTAGAACTAATCAACTTCTTGGCTTGGTTGGAACTTACTAGTGAGATATTTGAATTGCCTTTATGCGTGTTGATTATGTAGGACTTCCCATCCTTGATTAGTTGGTATTGCTTGACTCTCTGCATGAAGATGGCATCCCTCATATACATGTAGTGGCTTCCAAACACTACTCCACATATGTCAAGGGGTACTACATCCAATTCCACTTCATCAATACAATCAACACTTACAAAAAATTTAATCTTACATTGTTTTGTTACTTGGTGAAATATTTTGCGTGTTGCCACTGATCTAACAAATCATCGATCTTGGGTAAAGGGAACCGATTTTTTAGTGTAATCTTGTTCAATGCTTTGTAGTTTATACAAATTCATCAAGTCCCATCCTTCTTTGGTACAATTATGGAAAGTGACCCACAAGGTGAGATTCTTGGTCGAATCACACCCTACCCCAACAGTTGTTGCAATTGCTTATTCACTTCATTTGTTTTCAGAACATAGTGTCTATACAACCCAATATTCAACAATGGGGATTATGGCAATAACTGTATTTTGTGCTCCACTTCTCTCTTGGGTGGTAGCCTTTTAGGCGCCCATAACACTCCTATGTATGTCTGTAGCAATTCCTCCAACGGATGTTTTTTCTCTTTAGTACACCCCTCCAGGGATGCCTTTACTCTCATCAACTCATCCTCAGTTTGATTTTCTCTTAAGAAAAGTAACACATATTTCTTACTAGAACTAATCAACTTATTGGTTTGGTTGGCACTTACCAGTGAGATATTTGACTTGCCTTTATACGTGTTGATGATGTAAGATTTACCATCCTTGATTAGTCAGTACTGGTTGGCTCTCTCCATGAATATCACATTCCTCATATACATGCAGGGTCTTCCAAACACTACTGCACATATGTCAAGGGGTACTACGTCCAATTCCACTTCATCAATAAAATCAACACTTACAAAAAAATTAATCTTACATTGTTTCACTGCCTTGATCTATGCATCCTTGTTTACCCATCCCAATGGATATGGGCTAGGATGATCTCGAACCTCCAATCCAAGTTTACTTACCAGATCTATTACTATGATATTATCATGTGAACCATATTCGAACATGGCATCTATCTTGATCTTCTTGACCTCGATCTTGATGTGGAAGAGTTTGGTCCTCTCCTTCTCTTCCTAGCGCTGAAGGTTGCTTAGACTCATCTATTTCTTCACTGATGTGCATAAATTATTCTCATCCACATCAGATCTTCTTTCAACCTAATTGCTCGAATCCATGGCTAGAAGATTCTTTTTTTTTGCAGCCTTATTTTAGTTCTTTGGGTTCAACTCTAGATGTAGTTTGCAACACTTTTCCTCAATGTGACCATCAACATTGCAATGGTTGCTAAGATCCTTGCACTGATGTGCAGTTGTTGTCATCTTCTTATACTTTCCCCCTTTCCACTTCTTCTTCCCCTCCTTGAAATCTTCTTCGTGCTCTTTATGCTTGGAACCACTTGGTTTCCCTTTCTTGTGGCCAATGTTTTCCAAATATTGTTCCTGTGCACATGCCTCATCCATTGTCGTTGGCTTGTAAAACTTAACTTGCTTTCATATATGGCTATGTAGACCCCCCAGATACTTGAGGAGTACATCTGGGTTCTTGGGAGAGATACCCAACATGATGACCATCTTTCTGAACTCGATGGTGTACTCCTGTACAGTCTGCCCTTGCTTTTGCCTGAAATAGTGCCAACGGATCCATTGGTCCTCTACATACCTGATGGAGTAGAATTGGGACTTTATGAAGGTTTTGAAGTCCTCCCACCTAGTTACTAGTGGATCACCCTCTAGCCCAAGTGTTTTTGTATGGATTTCCCACCAAGTTAAAGCACTGCCCTCTAACTTCAGTCTGGCAAATGATATCTTTTGTTCTTCATCTATATGGTGAATGTTGAAGTAAACTTCTAGTTGTTGCAACCAATGATTCAGTTTTAATGCATCGATCTCACCTTGGTATGAATGTATGTCCACTTTTACTTCCATCTTGAATAAATACTATGAAAGGTTTATGGTACTAAAATTTAGTTGCTCTTTCTCGGGTTCTTTCCGCGACTCCTTTTTTGGGTCTTTGTTATCCCCCAGTTTCTCGTCTGATTTGAACTTTGAGTTCGAGCCTCCAACTTCTTTGAATGATCTGAGCTTACTTTCTAGAGAGACCATGAGGAGGGACATATTGCGATATATGTCAACGAATTTCTCTTCTAGACTCACAAATATCTCCTTTGTTGAATATCGAGGGTTGTTATGAATAGACTCGTCAACCACGACTAGGGTTTTGTGACTTTCTTCTTAGACCGATTCCTGGATCCCTGCAACTTTCCAAAAATACCCCAAGAAACATGCTATGATACCAATATGATCCATAAATTATTGCGGATATTCCACTATACATTTCGTCACAACAGATCTAATCAAATACTAAAATCTTTAAAGTGAGGGTTAATTTCCTTTAGATCTCAAATTCTTTAATTATTGGTTTTCTGCTTAAAATGTATGAAATAGATGAAATGAGAAAAATAGAGAACAAAAATAAATACTCACACACCATCTAGAAATTAACACAAGATATAACCTGGGAAACCCAATACGAGAGAAAACCCAACAAGAAGTGAGGTCGCTCTACTCTCTTTTCTTCAAATGCAAGTACAAAGAAAGAGGCCCTCTCTGTGGAGTTTCCTTTGACACTATGGTTTTTATGGCTACTACATAATCTCTTCCCCTCTGTTATTCCATCCAAATACCACTCCTAGGTGCTCTTCTCAATTATGGAACAAATAAAATGCTAAAGAATGGAACCCCTTCTCCTCCCAGCGGCCTGGTATTTAACATTGCCCTATAGCCATCTAGGGGTAAGGTTCTTAATTCCTCAACCATCAATCGTGATAAGGTTTTGGACCTTCTAGAATCTTCTTGAAAGTCCATACGTGGCTAGCCCCATATGTGTGAGTAATGGGGGTTGACGTGGCATCCACTCATACCATGGTGGTCAACATGGTAGGTCAAATTCCGGGAGTCATAACTTTTGCATACAAGCTCTGATTGACGTGATTTTTGCACCGTTTGAAAGGTCTTGATGTGTAGAATAGCAGCAAGGGGTCTAGGCTAGATCTACGCAAGTTTTGACCCAATAAAATCTTGTTTGATGCCTCAAAATGGATATGGTGTTAGCTTTTATAGCTCGGGAGGTACTCCACATGTTTGTCTTGTAAGCAGAAGTAACCTTGTATTTACACTACTAGGCACTTGACTTTGTAATGGGTTTTTATAAAGTTGTAATAAAGTGGTTCTTTTATTAAAGTGACTTTTTAATGAAGTGTGTCTTCTAATATTAAAGTGACTTTATTTCATAAAGTGCACTTATGTTATAAAGTGAAATTGTACTTTAATATTTTGAGTGATTTATTTTGGAGGGAATGAATCATGTCCCTTGATCATGTAAAGGGAAGATTAGATCTTGACCTTTGGATTTAGGGATGGGGAAGGTGAAAAGACACTTGGAAGATGAATGGTCACTTTCGAATTATAAGAGAATGCATTGGGTAGTGTGCAAGACACAAATGAAGAAGAGATTGAGAGAGATTGAGAGAGAGCTTGAGAGAGGAAAGTGAGCAGCAAATTTTTGGCACGAATTCCAAGGGAGATTGGGCACATTTCACAAGGAGAAATTTATGTTTAGGAGCATCTGTGATTTATTGCCGAAGATAGGTCGTATTGTACGGATCCGTACACGTCTTACAACAACAAGTTTGTGCATGAAAATCGAGGCAAGCATGGACACAATTTTCTAGGCAATTTTTGGGGAATTTATGTTAGAGGTTGGTCATACAGGAGGGAAGGTACAACAACCTGTTGAGGGCATGAAATTCGAGGTGTTGATTTAAGCAAGCCGTACAGTTGTATGGACCATGGCAAAATTTTCTAGGTAACAAGTTTTGGGACAATTTGTGTCTGTAAGTGATTCTCTTGGCTTCTAAATGTAATTTTGTTGTTGATATACTTTTCTGAAGCTAATAAAATCTCTCTCTCTCTCTCTTTGGGTTTCCCCACATTGGGGTTTTCCTGGTTGGTTGCCTAAATTTCTGAGTATTACATGGATGTGTGATTGTTGTTCATTGTGTTTATTCCGCTGCAAAAGTGCTTGTCAATGTGTATTTATGCTCATAATAATTTATGAATGTGGGTTTATACATTTAAGAGTTCATAGATGACAGTTATCTGTAGGTTGCTAAGTGTATGACAGAATATGGTGCATGCAGATTTTGTCATTAAATTTCTACATATGGAAGGTTTCAAAGCTCAATATTCCAAACCTGTATCAGCCATTGAAATTTACCCTGCACGTTGATTCCTCTGATATTTTCCACTCTGAAAGCCATGAGATAAATGAAAAATAATATAATTATCCAATTTGGATCATGCATCAACTCAGAATCTCTCAATTTCATAGTCGTTGATACCTTCAAGGAACAATACAATGATAAATAGTTGATACAAGTACCTTGATAACTTCACCACCACATCACACATCAACTTACGACTGCTCCATTAAGTAGTAGTAGATACTTTTAAGGCATAATACATTGATTAAAATTAGACACTCTTGTCCAAGAAACATTGAGTTAGATGCATCAAATAAAAAGGTTTTATGCAGGTACCTTATTGTGTTTTAATAATTGTCCTCTTTATAAAATTATTATTGTATGTAATTGTTGATATGAGCTTTGAAAACTTCACTATTTTACACATTCAACTCGCAACCCCTTCATTCCAAAATTGATTTCGAAATATTCGTGGAATCCATGATAAGTTAATCTATCCATATTTTTTCCGCACATCCAACTTGCAACCTCTCCATTGTGTCTTGCAATACTTGCAATATTAGTGCATGGGTTCACATATGGATAAACATCCCGCGATGGTTTGCTACTAGTAGTTTTATAGTGAGTCCCCTTCTTTAAGGTTGATTATTGGAGAGTTTCAACCTTATCTTCGAGGAGAGATACATAAGCATTTACTAAACTCAACCTTCTTAACACTTAGATGGTGCTTCCTTCTACAAACTGATACATAATGAAATATTAATCCTTTACGATGCACGAGCTAGTGCAAAGGATAAATATTAGATTCCTTCTCAAGTATATTATAATATATCTTCTTCAAATAAATTGTGCAATCAATGTCTAAGGTGAGTCTTGAAAGCCCAAGTTTAGTCTATTTGGTTTCTAAGGAACTATAAGTTTGTAAATATTCATGGATTAACTCATAAAAAGTATTACAGGTCAATGAAACCCACTGGGAACTTCCCTTCATTCCGAGGATTATACCCAAGAATTGAACTTGGGTGGGGTGCATAAAATTCCTCCTCTTAATTGCCTAGGCCCCAATTGACCTATTATTAAGTCTCACGTATTCAAATGGTTATTGGTTTTATAATAATTTAGAGATGTCAAATGCATACAAGTGGAAATTGACAAAATAAATAGAGAGCATGCAAGTAGCAATGTGATGGGGTAGACTACCCTTTCAACCTAGTAGGTGAACACACACCTCAAATAAATGTTGTTGGATGAGCTAGTAGGGGTACCATAACATAAAGAAGAGCATTCAAAATCTCAACCATAATGTGAAATTTGGAAGTATGCAACAAGAATGTGGTTCAAAAAATTAATGCACGAAGAGTTCAAGAGTAAACATTGAGGGCATTCACCAAAGATCCAAAAGATGGTACTCAGTTAACCAAGGGATCACAATTTGACTCAACTATGAATGCACAATCAATACACTAGAATCCACCTTTAAAATTATGCATGTAGATAATAAAAAAATGCAAGTATGAAGAGAGGTATAAGAGGTGCAACACTTAAGTGAATGCAATTCTAAAAGGAAGCTCAAGTGATCATGCAACAATAGATCAATGCATGAAAGTAGGTGTTGCTATAGAGGAGAAAGGTTATTCGATGAAGGAAGAATCAAACAATTGTTTTAGGGTTCATCCATAAAATTGTTAGACCGAATATTCATAACATATACCACGTATTGCTCTTGGAATGCCTTTTGATTAAGTTGTGTTCGCCTAGAACATATATCAAAGAAGAAAAATCATAGCAAGTTTTCATGGTATGTTGTTGTAGACAACAAATAAAAATAATTTCCAAGAAGTCATTAAGGTAGATCCTAAGTGTTTTATGTAGAGAGTGGATGGAAAAAAAATGGAATTGATGCTTTGGATAATGCTTCATAATTTGCTTAACTTACAAAAAATCATTGCTTCCAACTCAGAAGCAACCAAAGAAAACATCTTTGCACATGTCATCAAAGTGGGCACCATCACGCCGCTATTATACTTCAATTTTCCATGGAAAAATCAAATTTATGCACTCTTTTATTATAAATTTGATGCAAGATAAACGACATAAAAGATCGTACTATAATTTAGAAAAAGTTGATATGGTATTACAGGAAGTTGAAGAGTAGCATCCGGGTAGAGTAGAGAGTTTTCATATGGAAGTGGATGATGTGGAGATACTTGAGGAAATCACTACCGGAATTCAGGTTGAGCTCGAACTTAAGAAGATAATGCATTAATCTATGCTCCCCTAGTCAGTATCATTGCACTATTTAACTAATTTTAGAAATGAGTTCAATGAATGCATTCCTCAAATGTATGTTGAAAAAGACCTTGTAATTATACCCAATTACCATGTTCTTTGCTTTTTGTTCGCTACAAAATTTCTATTTTCTTTGGATTCCATGGACAACAATGAATGTAGGAGCTTGTTCTAGGATGAAAGCATTTTCCAAGGCTTTGAATATTGCACATGCTATTAGATTTGTGTATAAGATTGGGGTCAAGGATGAACAAATTTCCCTATGTTGACCACACCAATAGATACAAGTGCAAGGCATGCATGCAATATGGATGATAACACATTAATCGATAAACCTAGCAACTAAAGTGTCTCTACTACACTGTTGAAGGACAAACCTTTAAAGGGAGAACTTTGGAATATGTATAATTTTGTTTTTAATTATTTTTTGTTTAGATAATCACTGACAAGTAAAGGGGTATTAAATCAAATAAAGAAGATTGGGGTATTAAATCAAATCAAGAAGATTGAGCCATCCATATAAAGAGAAAAATATATTTTGAAAATTAAAAGTAATTTCATGTTTTGAATAAATCAAATTAATATATATGATCACAAAATTTAAGATTTTTTTTTTGTAAATAAAAAGTTTTAATTCCTCAAAAAACTGTCGTGATTATACAAAGCAAAGTCATGCCTGGAGGGTTGTTGCCACTTGTTCCACCACACCAATGGAAACCAAAACATATGGCCTCCTTATGTTCTAGATGACAACAAGGAAAAAAAATCCCACCTATTCTGCTAAACATTTGGAAACTAGAACAAGTGGCAGAATAGTATTGAGATAGAATTGTCTAAACATGCAACAAGAAATCTGAACAGATCATGCAACCATAAATCTAAACAGGAGTATGGGAAAATCATTTTTTTGTTGTTGTTGCAAAAGAGGTGCAAAGAGATGAAAAGATTCAGCATCAAAAGAGCCAGTAAAACATGTACTTCCCTGAGTGTCTCCTTGAGGAGTGAAGATGTATGGTTGCATGTAGGTCAGGCAACGTTGATGACTTTGTGAGTTCGAGAGCACTTCAAACATGATGTTGAGTCTGTTGTTGATTAAATTTTTTCTGTGGAGTTGTTCCATCATGTCCCTTCGTGTCTCGAAGATGAGCTCCAGATGTTTTGGTGCTAGGAAGCAAGTAGATTGTGAATCTCAGACCAGAGTTGAGGTGGGCAGTGGAGACTCTATTGGGCAGTCAACCAAAGGATTTTCTTCCTGGATTATAGAAGTCACCCCTTCCATGGCACAAGTTGTAGCAGAGGCAGAGTGACTAGTGTTAGGCCGAACTTGGGGGTCCAGGACTGTGTAGAGAAGGGAATCTGGTGGAATAGTAATTGGTTCTTCTGGAATTTCCTCCTCTACATAGGCCATTGGAGGCAAATTTTTCTCCCTATCATAATGAATCGGTGATGTCGAAGAGGCCTAGGCAAGCCTGTGAATATGTCGCTGCCTGGCCTCATAGCTATACCAAGAAGGTCCCCTCTTAGGATTACCACGCTCCCATGGCATGGCAGTGAGGGAAAACCAGACTGGACTCAACTTGAGAAAGCATAGAGCGGGGAGAGTGACATGAGGAATGCTCGAATGCAGAATCTGAGTCGAGTGGGAGGAGCAATAACATACCCAGAGGAAATGGAGGGGCGCCAAGGGTGATGAGGTGACCTTGCACATGCCTCTCGTACCCATCGTCGTCCATTCACCATGGTGCACTGAGAGCTCCATTAAACATGCGCAAGGGAACTATGTAGCCTGCACAGAAGCGCGTTGAATGTTGTCCTCCATTCGAGATATGAAAACGAGGGTGGTGGCAAGCTTCATGAATATGAAGGGTTGCATGCTGTAAACGTGACACCCCATCTAGGGATCACAAAACTTAAGATTAAAATAATTTGTCACCGTAAATTAATACAAAAAATGATTACAATGTCTCTCCTGGTAAAGATAATAAGACAATACACTTTGTGCATACATTTTCACACACTCACATATTTTTTACCACTATCTTCAACTAAATACGCAATGCTTTACATTAAATTTTGATAAGCTTTATCAGAGCTATCTATAGACCAATCTGTGTAGAGAAGGCCTTGATTTGATTTTAGTAACATGGATGGATCTTAACAAAACTTTTATAGTTATTTATAGATCTAATAGTTTAGAGAAGGTCTTGATTTGATTTTAATGATATGTATGGATGTTAAAAAAGCTTTTGTTATTAAATATTTTTGACTTGAAAACTATTAAGGATACAATAAACTTATTTTTCTAGACAATTTTGATAAAAAAAAATTGATGTAATAATTTGTTATATTTCCATAAATTTGTATATTTTTAATTTTTATAGGTCCACAATTCAATTTAAAAACTCTAAATACCTCAAAAAAATAAAAAATCTATAACCCCATACGACACATGAAAACAAAATCATCTTGTTACAATTTTTTTAAGTCATAGTCTAAACGTTCTATTAAATGACGTTACACAAATCACTATTTTTTGTTGTTCAAAATCTATTTTTTTTCAATAAGAAAAAAATGCTTATATTAGTAAATATAAATAGTCTTTTACAAAAAATTGACTTCTCGAACATCACTTTAAGTTCCTTTTTTTAACAGCCTCAAAAATACTAAGAGAAGTAAGTTTTGTTCACATTACAATTTACTCGAGACAACTGTAAACTTTTAGGTACAAATTTAGTAGTATCTATCATTTGTTCTTACTTGCCAAGTTCAAATAACAAAAATACCAGTTTCTTCATCCTTTTATCTCTGTTATATTAACTGATAGATAATCTTTCGAAATTCTCTGTTTGAACTTATATACCCAGTGCATAACATATTCCATCCTCATCCAGCAACAATGCTTCTTTTGAGAGTTGGTCAGCTTCCTTGTTATATTCACTATATATGTGTTGGGCTTTTAGTTGTTGGAACTTCCTGCTTAACACTCAAATTTTTGTCATCCGAGGCTACAGGGAAACCACCTGTAGATTGTTTTCATTAGAAAACCAGTCAATAATAATCTTTGAGTCACCTACCAATTGTAACCTTGTTACCTTTTTATAACATGCAAAAAATAAGACACACCACAAGGCTAGGAGTTCACCCCTAGTGTTAGTTCCTCTACCACAATTCATATTGAGTTTGAAAGTACCCAAAATTGGACATTTTAAAAGAGCTCCAACCCCACATTTAGCACCCTTGTCTTGTGAGTCACCATCAAAGAACCCCACTGCGAGAACCCAGTCAATTATAGGAGGCCTATCAATCCTACTACACTGAGTAGGTTGTGATTTTTTTATTTCTCCCAAGTCCTGTAGTATACTATTGCATACCTTGACCAGAGTACGAGGATGTTCTTAAAAAATAACCATGTTCCTATGCTTCCAAATCTCCCAACATATATAACAAGGGATTTCTTTACAGTTTTCCAACTTCCTTATCCATTTTTGAAAACACTCAACAATCTGTCCTCCTTCCCAAGTACTAATTAATTTTAATTCCTTTAAAATTGTAAACCAAATGTCTTTGGTAAATCTGCACTCCACAAATAGATGATACATTGTTTCCTCATTGTTCCCACATAGAGTGCATCTACTAGGCCCAATTATACCTCTTTTGGCCAAATTTTCCCAAGTAAGAATTTTTTGTTCAAGCATTAACCAAATAAAAAGTTTGACTTTGAGGGGTAACTGCCACTTCCAGAGTTCAATGTACCAGAATGTTGGTTCTTCCTCCAAATCCTCCATCAATTGTACTTCATAAGCTTGTTTGGCATTTACCTATCCTCCTTTAGTATCACATTACCACATTAAGGTATCTTTTTCATTATTTAATTCAAATCCCAAACCAACTAAGCCCTTAACAAAATTATCCCATTCCTCTTTTTGTTCTCCTTCTAGTCCTAAAGTCTCTTCCTTTTTCCATCTTAAGTAACTTGTATCCTCCATATCAATTGTCCCTACTTGTGCAAGGAATTCTATACCTTGCGCCTTCAGTGCATAAATGATCTTCCTTGAAAGTTTATTTATGAGTGGGACCCAAACATTGGATCAACTTCAATTTTGATATCCCTCCTATTTCCAGGCTTCCAGACCAGCCAATCAATTATAATAGTTATTGATGATGTAAGGGCTCTCCAACTATTTGAAATAACATTCCATTTTTTCCAGCCTTCGCTGAACCACTCAGCAATAGTTTTCTTATTGAGGTATTTTTTATGTATCACCTCATGCCATAGACCAGGCACCATAAGACACCTCCACATACTTTTGGTCGCTAGAGATTTTCCAAAAGAAAAGACGTTTTTAATACCCCACCCTCCTGACTTTTTGGGTTTTGCAATCTTTCTCCAACTTACCAAATGCATCCCTTCTTTTACTTTTTTACGAGTCCACATGAAACTAAACATCCTCCTTCTAATTTTGTTTAGAATACTTTTTAGTATCTTAGCCAAAGAAAGAGAGTATACATGTATGCTTTATAGTACAACTTTTACAAGTATGACCCTTCCCCCTAAAGTTAGCCACCTATGGCTCCAGTTCGAAATTCGTTTTTCAATTTTTTTCTCAAGCCAGTTCTAGTCTGCCCTTTTATAGCAATTTGGTTTTAAGAAAAACCCAAGGTACTTAAATCCAACATCTAATGGTTTTACTTCAAATGGCATAATCTCCTTCAAAATTGCAAGCTCCTCAGCTAACCATCCTGCTTCTAGGAATAAAGACTTATGTGGACCGAAAGACATCCCTGTCGCCTTGCAGAATAGATCAAGTACCTCCTTATAAGCTTCCCATTATGTGATGTTTCCATTCCCAAATAGAATTACTTCATCCACAAACATCAAGTGTGTAATTCTTATCCCTCTTGCCACTAAAACTCCTACTATTTTCTTTTCCATCACCTGCTCATGTATGGCTCTACTAAGGCCTTCTACCACAAGTAGAAAGAGTAAGGGAGATAATGGGCAACCTTGCCTCAATCCCATTGTACTTTTAAAGAAACTGGTGGGGATTCCATTGATCAACACAACAAAATGTGCAGTAGATACACACCCCATAATCCAATTTGTAGCTTCTAGAATCATACCCACCTGTAATAATACTAACCTTAGAAAACCCCAGTCCACTCTGTCATAATCTTTTATCAAGTCTAGTTAAAGGACCAATGCTTTGATATTTTTTACCTTGATGATGTGTAAGGCTTCCTGTACTACTCCAATGGCATCTGTAATTTGTCTACCCTTCATAAAACCGAATTGTTCCTTTGAAATACCAATTGATAAAGAGGTTTTTAATCTAGTTGCAATAATTTTAGTGATGATCTTATACACCAAATTGCAAAGTGAAATTGGTCTATATCCTCTAAAGGATATTGGCTTATCACTCTTAGGAATAAGTGCAAGAAAGGTAGTATTCAATGCTCCAGAGACCCTACCTTTTCGCTTAGATTCTTCAACCATCTCCAAAATTTCATTACCCAATAGATTGAAGAAGGCCAGGAAGAATTCTATAGTCCAACCATCTAACCCATGACTTTTTGAAGCATTGAAACCTTTAAGAGTTGTCTCAATTTCAGATAAAGTTTCTGGCTCGGCCAATCTGAGACCTTCCTCCTCTAAGAAAATCCTTGGATAATTCCTGATTATTGCTAGTTGATTGGATATAGTGAGGTTAGCCCGAGCCTTGAAGATATGATGAGAATATCCAACTATTTCCTTTTGCAGTCCTTGTTTACTTGTGATCATTGTTCCATCTTCCTTAGTAATATCCTAGATAGTATTGGTCTGTTTTTTGGAATTTGCATAAGCATGAAAGAACTTAGTATTCCTGTCTCCTGATGCCAACCAATTTATCCTACTCTTTTGTCTCCAAGTTTCCTCCTGGCTTAATAGAACCAATTTCCTCTTTTCTTTTTCTAGTACCAATAATTTGTCATCCTCTTTCTCAAAACCCCCAGGAAAATCAGTGTATAGTGTGTCCAATTCAATTTCTAGTTTCACCAATTCTTCCTTTGCTTTTAGTTTTTCCTTTCTTTCCCAACTTATCACCAAAGACTTAAGTAGTTTGAGTTTTTTAACCAATGAATCCATAGGATCTAAAATCTTTGTTCCCAACAGTCCATTCCAATTTGATCTAACTAAATTATCAAATTTTGGTTCCTCCAGCCAAACATAATTGAATTTAAAAGGATAGCATAACTTTTCCTTCCTCAACTAGATTAAAAACCTCTCTGTCAATTGGTATTTCAAAGGAACAATTCGACTTTCTGAAGGGTAGACAAATTACAGATGCCATTGGAGTAGTATAGGAAGCCTTGCACAACACCAAGGTAAAAAATATCAAAGCATTGGTCCTTAAACTAGACTTGATAAAGGCTTATGACAGAGTGGACTGGGGTTTTCTAAGGTTAGTATTATTACAAGTGGGTATGAGTCTAGAAGCTATAGATTAGATTATGGGGTGTGTCTCTACTGCAAATTTTGTTGTGTTGATCAATGGAAGCCCCACCAGTTTCTTTAAAAGTACAAGGGGATTGAGGCAAGGTTGCCCATTAAATTCAGAAAGGTAAATGCCAAACAAGCTTATGAAATACAATTGTTGTTCAAAATCTATTTCTGAATGCAGAAATGGATTCAGCACACTGAAAACCCTTGGGGCACTCAAATTATACATAAATAATCACTCGAATCTACGAATCTAACAATTTCTTGTCGGATTTCGAGCAAATATCCCCCAAAAAAATCATTATTTCGTAGAACATTTAGCGTACTACTTTCGTAAAACAAAAACAGTTAGACAACGTCTTTTATTATTCCTTGCCGTATTAGTTTGTCCTTTGACCAAAAATATTTGCATAATACCTATTGTTGGAGCTAGGGAATTAAAAGCATATATTTTTATATAATAAAAAGTAGCATATATGTATTGATCTGATTGGATAAGAGATTGGAGGTCTTATTGCCGGCTTCGCTATTCCCAATGTTTTATATGGCAACATATCCAAAAAAATTCTCGTATACAGTCTTTTTGAATAATATATTTTTCCTATGTATTGCTTGAAGGTGGATTAATGCTAGCATTAGTTCGAATGTTTGTGTTAGCATTTTCTGCTAGCTTAATATATCTGTAAGTTTTTATTTGTACTAATCATATTGAAATGTTTTGATATCCAATCTTTATAGTGATTGAGAATTCCAAAGTTTATAACGTCCTTGCCGCAAGTATTTGTATTGAAATGTATTGACACTTATTTCGAGATGCCTCAATAGGCCTGACATCTTAAATRTTTACATGACGCGAGGTCCTCCAACATGCGTGACAACTTAAATGTTTGCATACCGCGAGGTCCTTAGACARCCTGACAGACTTAAATGTTTATCTAAATACGTTTCTTGGAGTACATTTTTCCTCGAAAATTTCCATACAATGTTATAGTGAATTTGCACAGTGTTGTTGTCCACCACCAGTTGAATAGCCGTTGTATGTTTCATCCTTCTTCTACCTTTGCAATGCAATTTCGTCATCGTTGAAGCTACATATATTGTTTACGGGTTCGGTTAGTGCTTCTTCTTCGTTGGTTCGTCGGATGTTGCTTGTTGTTGTTTCGTTCTCGATTCGACCTGAGCTTCTGCATTTCGTCATTTTGGAGTAAGTTTCCATGCCATAGTTTCATTTTATATTCCTTGTTTGTTGTTCAGTGTTTGCAGTTTGCAAGTAAGAATGTTTGCTTATTTGTAGTGGCATGGTCATCGTATGTTTATGGTTCCTTCTGTGTTTTGGTTGCAGTTTTGTAATCATTGGAGATACATATGTTGTTTACTGGCTCGATGGTTCTTGATGGTTCGTTGGTTCGTGGGTTGTTAGTTCTGCTTGTTTGGCTCGGGTTTACGCTTTGGGGCCCTGAGGATGCAGTTCAGCATGTTCATGCTTTCTCGCTGGTTTGGTTCTTGTTGTTTTCTTTTGTTTGATTCGGCCTTGCAGGGTTGGGGTCCAGCGCCGGTGGTTGGAGTTTTTTTTTTTTTATTATTATTATTGTTTTTGGGGGCGCTTTACGATGTTCAACCCCTGCACCCACGAGTCGACATGCAATTGTGTTATTTTCCCTGTCTACCGAGGTCGATATCTGTTCTATTGTGAGATTTTGCTAGTGCTTGAGTGCTGACATGAAAGAAAATAGTTGCATGCAAAATTGTTCGAGGATTACATGTGAAATTGCAATATCCGTTGTTTTTTTGTTAGAATAAAGCATATGTAGGGTACATTTATAAACCATGTATGGTCAGATGTGCCCATATGACATTACATGTTCTTTCTCCTCTACGCAGACTGGTGTGCGCACGATACAATTTGTGTTGTACTTGAGCTATGATATGTACAACAAAGATTCTGCAAGATTATATTTCGATGTCTGGAAGCATGTCTGGGTAGTTTGCCACGGAAAACCAGAAACTTGTATCATGGGCACAATAGTCTATGTAGAGAATAAAGAACATGTATTTCCATCGATGGAATCATATCTGGATAATTTTCCACGGAAAACCAGAAATCGTTTAGCTACGACCATGCAATTTCGTAATATTTTGTGGCTTGTAATATATTTTGGGTAGGGCAAAAAAATTACACGTTTACAACTATGGATGGAGAAGCGCAAAGGTTCATGTTTCTGCATATCTTCTAGACTGTTTGTTAAGTCTCTTTTACTATATGTACATATTGCTCGTTCTCCGGTGCATACCAGCTTCCATTCATGTTCGCTGTATTTTGTTCGCTCCCACATTCAAACAAACAGAATAGCTGGAGAAAACGATGGAGTCTTGACTGCATCGGTTGAAGAGGATATAGAAAGGTGCATGCTTGTATTGTTATTTCATATTGCATCGTTTTGTATTTCATTTATTGTCTGTATATGTATTCACTTAGTTTATTATATGTACATGTTGCTTGCCTTCCTACATGGTAACTTATGTTCATTACATGCCTTCATGCATACTAACCTGCTTCATGTCTATTGTGTTTTCACTGCATTGCTACATTTAAACAAACAGAGTGGTTGGAGATGACGATGGGCTCTTTCGTGGGTAAATAACCATGTTTCTCTTTCTTTTACATGTCTATCTTCATTATAAGTTATCTTCAATACATGCCTTCCTGCATACTAACCTACTTCATGTCCGTTGTGTTTTTGCTGCATTGTTGTATTTAAACAAACAGAATGGCTGGAGAGGACAATGGACTCTTTGGCGGGTAAATAGACTTGTTTATCTTTCTTTTAGATTTTTGTCTTCATACTAACTTGCCTTCGTGTCCATTGCATATTCAACGTTGTTGCCTTGGAAAAAATGGGTTGCTTGGACAAGAAGATGAATTGTTTTGTGCAACAACAGAGGGTTATGTGGAACAATCTTCTAAAAGGTATACCAACCGTGCTGGTAAATTAAATATACAAACCGGGTGGGGGCATATAATATTAGACTTGAAAACAATGGTTTGGCAGCAATGGGCCTTTTTTCCCTCCGTATTTCTACTTTTTCCATTTTCTATTATCCCTTTTGTTTTCTAATTCATCTACTTTGGTGTTCTTTCCGAAAATGCCTTGGTGCACCGTTTGGCGGACTAACGATTTCAAATCTATGGTCGTGCTTCTACCTTATTCCATAGTTACCCACTTTGTCGATTGCGGGTGTCGGACTGACAGGTTCAAGACTGCTCCCCTAGATTTCGGGGGTCCGCGATATACAGATTGGTCATGGTGTCCCGCCCTCACTCCCTGTTTACTATTAAACATTTTTCCAGTTAAAAAAATCAGATGCATACAATTTTACGGTTATTTAGTCCTTCTGATGGACATTATACAATGCATATGCTTGTTTAGTCCTAATGTTCATCTGTACTTGCTTACATCAGAAAAAGTTGGACTAGTGACATGAGCATGAGCAGTCAGTCATCCCAGACATCAGCAGACCGACAAGGCCAAAGGTAAAGATGCATACGCTATGCTCTTACTATGTTTACCAAACAAATATCCTCGGCTATATATTCATCTATGGCATGGTGAATATGTTGATGTCATCTACAATACATGGTTTTTAATTCACAAGAAGAATCAACAAGTACAAGCGAGATGTCAAACGTGCTGCATGTTCCGTAGACTAAAAGGTGTGGTTGCAAAACTCTGGCTCCATAGTTCATCGAAGCTATGCGTGTACTTGTAGATTTATGCCAGTGAAAGACGAATACAAAAAAAATAAAATTGCACAACACCATTCACTTTAGTTTTCCTGTTCAAAAAATGTCACCAGGTCTAGCGTTGTAACATCCAAAGTACTATCAATAGAGGGCTTGAACAACCATTGAACTGGACAAGTGTTCGTCAGGGACATAATGGTTGTCTATAGCACCTACTTGGATAAGGCAAACAAAAGTAGATCCATTATGTGTGCTGACATGATAAACAAGGAGGCCATGATGATAGTGACACTGACTATTCCTCAACAACTTGTCCAGAAACATGCAGAAAAGATATTGTCGGGTAATGGGATATCCATTACAAATTTTAATATATTGCCCAAAATAGTATATGAACGTGGTGATTGTGATCGAATTATTTCGCTCAACGAAACAAGTATTGTGGAAAAAAATTATGTTGTTTGTTCAAAATATTGTTTCATCCCAAACTCGACTATCAGCCAGCTTGCACAGAGCATTGACATTTACCCAATCGGGACGATTGGTGCAACTGTCACATTGGTGAGAAAACTTGGCTCACAACACATTCTCCATATAAAGGATGGAGAGTCGGACAACGAAAAGGCAATGGTACCGCTTTTCATATTCAGTTCTGTACTTTATTTTCGCATGTGCATGTATCTCGGGTAAGTTACTCAAATATTGCACTGTTCCATGTTGTAGCTGCAATTGTTCGATACGTATTCAAATTTGTTTTCGTCAATGGAGCAACAATTGCATAAAGAGCAGATTAAACTTATGCTCTTCAAAAATATAACAAAGAAAATGGATGTTAGAGAAAGGATCTTTTGGACAACTCAAGCAACGTTTGTAACAGAGTTGCGAGCAGATATAGTACATGATCTGAAGAAAATAGCTAGCTCTACAACTGTTGTGCGCATACATCAACAAAATCATCCTCACTTTGCTTATAGAAATAGCCTTGAACAAATTTTTGCGGCTTGTTTTATTTATTTTTTATTTTTTTAAGGGGAGGGGGGGGTGCAATTGTGTATTATATTGTTCAATGTATTAATTCCTATGCTCGCATTCCCAGGTTGAAGGTATTTTAGTTGCAGCCAATGTGTACTCGACCCCCTTTGAACCTGTATGTGCAAAATGCAACTCTCCTGCTTCTGCCTCCGCTTTGATAAGTGATGATACGATTGATTGTCTGGGATGCGATGAAAAATGTCCATATATATATGGACATTGAGTCAATGTTGTCATCCGAACCGTGGGCAGCACAACCATGCATTGTACGGTTAGGTAACCTCTGTTAGAAAATGTGCTTCCTAAGTTGGCAGAGTTGTCGTATGAAACATATCTACAGAAAAAGGAAAGTAGTGTCTACATGCTGCGGGACCTTCAAATACACAACAAATTCACCTTAAATGAGGACAATGCAATTTTTCATATCGACTGAAGAAGGGAAAATATATATATATATCAAACTTTGTCAGGAAACGAAAAATACCCCATGTGTCTCTGTAATATTTCTTTGACATCTAGATGAATGTTCGTCAGACTCGACTAGTTGGGATTGCAATGCGCATAAGATTGTTCGGTCCAAAAAATGGGAAGCATGGAAGAGAACCCCATATATCCCATGGCCCCAGTTATTTTCTACTGGGAACATATACCATATGCAACCGAAAACGAATGCAGTGACGTCTTTTCTTTGTATATCAAATTGTTTGGTGCAAAGGTGAATGTGTCATGTTCTATGGAACCTTGTGGGAACTTGCTTGCGGCCTGTTTGAAGTTTAGTTGGTTCTTGATAGTGTGCTTCATCTGTCAATTTGTATGTCGCGGAACTCTGACTGTTGTTTGGAGGACACGAAACAATAGAATTGAATTTTTAAGCTAGCTAGCCCGCAAATCCGCCTGATAATTTCTATGGCGTTGTGACACAAATGTAGTATGTGGCTTATTTTAGCAGTTTTGCTTGATCGATGAACTTTGTAAAATTAATCTCCTGGAATAATTTGAAATCAGCGAATATATATTGTGCGAAGTGCAATTGTGYTATCATATCAACAAGAGGCTCTTAAAATTCAAATTGGTTGTTGTTTTAGCATTTTTACTTAATCGATGAACTTGGTGAAATTAATCTCCTGGAATAATTTGAAATCAATGAATATATACTGTGCAAAKTGTAATTGTGCTATCATATCAACAAGAGGCCCTTAAAATTCAAATTGGTTCTTATTATGCTTGCGGTGATAGAATTTTAAAAAACTTTCTTTTGTTTCCTTCCTTTTTTTTAAAATAAGCGATTTAACATCCTTTGATAATTTTATGTAATTCAATTGTACAATATCAATATTTAATATTAATAATTTAGTATTTGAAAATAATGTTTTTAGATAATGTTAGATAGGATGATCATCCGTAAACAATCGCAATCTTGAGCCCACCAGTCCTGGAGTCCTTCTGTCAATTTGTGTGTCGCGAAACTCCGACTATTGTTTGGAGGACACGGGACAATAGAAGTGCAATGTTGAGCCAAAGAGCCCACAAGTCCGCCTGTCAATTTGTATATTGCAGAAGTCTGGGTGCTATTTGTAGGACACAGAACAATAGAGACTCAATTTTGAGCCCGCCAGGCCGAGAACCTGCGATCCAAAAAGTGGCTAAGTATGGAATGAAGGATTCGTGCATGCTCTATAAAATCTAATGTGCATACTTTATAAGAGTACATGTTTACTATGTATTGCTCGTTTGTTGGAAAATTTCTAGGTGCGGAAGATGGCAGATGTACGTGTTCAGATTTTTGCTTACTTTTATATCACCAGCCCGACCAAATTGTACAAACTTTCTTGTCTAATTAAATTATGCAATATCAATATTTAATATTAATAATTTAGTGTTGAAAATAATGTTTTTAGATCATGTTAGATAGTTGATAGGGATTAACATCCGTAAACAATGGAAATCTTGAACCTGCCAGCCCTGGAGTCCATCTATAAATTTGTATATTGCGGAACTCCGAGTGTTGTTTGGAGGACACAGAACAATAGAAGTGCAATGTTGAGCCAGTCAGGCCGCAGGTCTGCTTGTCAATTTGTATATCGTGGAATTGTGGGTGCTATTTGTAGGGCGCGGAACAATAGAGGCCAAATTTTCATTCCCCCAACCCGAGAACCCGCGATCCAAAAAGTGGCCAAGTATGGAATGTAGGATCCGTACATGATCTATAAAAATTTCATGTCCATACTTTATAAGAGTACATACTTAGTATGTATTACTCATTTTTCGGAAAACTTGTAGGTGCGGAAGTTGACGGATTCACGACTTCAAATTTCACTTACTTTTATATCACCAGCTCGACCAACCAATTCCCCGTTTGATATTGTAATAAACGAATATAAATTGGCCCAAGTCCAATTGTGCTATCACATCAACATGAGGGCCTTAAAATTCAAATAGCTCGCAAGTCTGCTTGTCAATTTGTATATCGCGGAAATGTGGGTGCTATTTGTAGGGCACGAAACAATAGAGGCCTAATTTTGAACCCGCCAGGCCGAGAATCCATGATCCAAATAGTGGCTAAGTATGGAATGAGGGATCCGTACATGCTCTATAACATCTCATGTCCATAGTTTTTAGAAGTACATCTTTAGTATCTATTACTCATTTCCTTCGAATGTTGTTTAGAAGACACAAGACAATAGAACTGCAATGTTGAGCGAGCCAGTCCGCAAGTTCGCCTATCAATTTGTAAATCGCGGGACTATGGGTGCTATTTGTAGGATACAAACCAATAGAGGCCCAATTTTAAGCCCGCCAGACCGAGAACCCACGATCGAAAAAGTGGTCAAGTATGAAATGCGGGATCCGTGCAAGCTCTATAAAAACCTCATATCCATACCTTATAAGAGTACATACTTAGTATGTATTACTCATTTTTCAGAAAACTTCTAGTTGCAGAAGTTGGGGGATTCACGACTTCAGATTTCAATTACTTTTATATCACCAGCCCGACCGACCGCTTCTCCTTTTGATATTGTAAGAAACGAATATAAACTGGCCCAAGTCCAATTGTGTTGATACATCGACACAAGGCCCTTAAAATTCAAATAGTCCGCAAGTCCGCTTGTCAATTTGTATATCGCGAAACTCTGGATGCTATTTGTAGGGCACGGAACAACAAAGGCCCAATTTTGAGGCTGCCATCCCGATAACCCGCAATCCAAAAAGTGGCCAAGTATGGAATGAGGGTTGTGTACATGCTCTATAAAATCTCATGCCCATACTTTATAAAAGTACATATTTGGTATGTATAACTCGTTTCTTGCAAAATTTTCTAAGTGCGGAACTTGACGGATACACGTGTTCAAATTTCCACCCATTTTTATATCAACAACCCGACCGACCTCTTGCCCGTTTCATATTATACAAAAATTTTGGAACGCAAGTTTTTGAATACGTGGGTTTTTCTTTGAAATAAGATATTTCACATCCTTTTATAATTTTATGTAATTAAATTGTACAATATGAATATTTAATATTAATACTTTAGTATTGAAAATAATATTTTTAGGTAGTGTTAGATAGTTGATAGGGATCAACATCTATAAACAATTGCAAGGTTGATCCCGCCAGCCATGGAGTGTTGTTTGAACGACACAGAACAATAGAAATGCAATGTTGAGCGAGCCAGGCGGCAAGTCCGCCTGTCAATTTGTATATCGCAGAACTCTTGGGTGCTATTTGTAGGTCACAGAACAATAGAGGCCCAGTTTTGATCTTGCCAGCCTGAGAACCCACGATCCAAAGATTGGCTTAAGTATGAAATGCGGGAACAATACATGCTCTATAAAATCTCTTGTCAGTGCTTTCTAAAAGTAGATTTTATGTATTACTCATTTTTTTCGAAAAATTTCTAGGTAAGGAAGTTGGCGGATTCACATATTCAGATTTCACTTACTTTATATCACCAGCCCGACTGACCAACGACTTCCCTGTTTCATATTGTACAAACCTCCTTGTCTAATTAAATTGTACAATATCAATATTTAATATTAATAATTTAGTATTCAAAATAATGTTTTTAGATAATGTTAAATACTTGATAGGGACTAGCATCCATAAACAATGGCACTCTCGAGACCACCAGCCCTGGAGTCTGTTTGTCAATTTGTATATCGTGAAACTCCGAGTACTGTTTGTATGGCACGAAACAAAAGGAGTGCAATGTTGACCGAGCTAGCCCGTAGGTTCGCTGGCCAATTTTTATATTGCAGAATTCTGGATGCTATTTGTAGGCCACAGAACAATGGATGCCCAATTTAGAGCTCGCCAGTCCGAGAACCCACGATCCAAAAAGTGGTCAAGTATGGAATGTGGGATCCGTACATGCTCTATAACATCTCATGTTCATACTTTATAGTACATATTTAGTGTGTATTACTCGTTTTTCGGAAAATTTCTTGTTTCTCTTCTCTCTGCTTTCTCTTTTTGAATCGCAGGTTCCTGCATAGGTGGGTTTAACATTGCGTTTCCATTGTTCCACCGTGTGCAACTAGCACCCGAACGTTCGTGATTTACAAATTAGCAAACAAACACCCCTTCATCTCATATGTTTTCGCTTTCTGTTTACTTGGTCCTTTTTCCCAATGTCTCATGCTTTTATATACAGAACCCGAAGTTCAACAATATACAAATTGCCCTCTCGCCATTGCGCTTCCGCTATTCCACTACGCAAAAATAGCAGCCGAAATTTCGCGACATACAAATTGACGGCCGATATCTGTCACAGATGCAATATTACCATCAACCCTTCACATCTCCTAGGTATATCTTCTACCCTTTTTCTTTTGTAACCCGCTCGACCGCTTTCCATACTTAGGTATTTCTTGGAATCGGTTTCGCGGGTTGGCGGGTGCACGAAATGTACAATGCTTCGTTGCAATTCGCCATCATCGCTGCCTTTGTACTTATTTCCAGATATGCAATAATTAAGCTTTAATGCTAGTAGTTCATCCTGCAGGAACCATTAAGATTGTCATTAATGTCCGGAAATCCGGAGAAGATTTGTCATTACTACGAAATAAACTAAGATTTGCGCAGAAATATGTTATCCTTTCCAAGTATTCATTTCAAACATGATGCAATCTGTTTTTGTGCGCCGGCGGGTTGGCGCCTATAAGAAATTTCTAATTCTTAATCTCTCTTCGTCGTCACCGTGACCTTCACACTTTTTTCTAATTATGCAATTAGTGAGTTGTAATGGTGACAACTCATTCCGCACGAACCCTGGAGATTGTCATTGATCAGCGAAAGGTTCGAGGAGATATTCCATTGATACACATTAAACCATAATTTGCGGAGGGTTATATTATCCCTCCCCGATTTTCATTTCAAACATCTTCTCGAGCAAACGGAAATTGTCGTTAACTTGTGGCAGTAATTCTGTCCAGATACAGTAAACACATTCATGCATAATGGCCAAAGTTTCCACTATTCCAAGGCATATTCTTACTGCTTATCTCCCTCTGCCCAGGAGCAAAAAGGAGATGGTCCCTTGGTACACCAAGAGATATATTTCAAGCCAAAGAATTCCAAGGCAACCTTGCCTGCTCAGAGAACCTGCCCAGTTGCATTCATGGTTGGCACAGAGGTTGATGTCATGGATTCTGAGTCGGAAGAAGATGATCTGATGGTCGATGATACGACAATGGATGATGGCAATGCAAAGACTCTTCCCACTCCTACACCCAAATTGAAATCAACCATAACGGGCGAAACTTCCTGGCTCAGTGATGGCGGTCCTGACAACACCAAAAAGAGTTTCAGAAAAGAAACCGATGTTGAACGCAATAGCCGATTTGCAACGTGAAAGTAGGAATTCCAGAGTTCCAAATTAATCTGTTCTGGGCGGAAGAGTTTAACTATAAAGAAATGATATGTTGATGCTTCTAGAGATATATTTCAAGCCAAAAAATTATTCACTTGCGGGACTACTGTCCTATTCTATGGATATACAATTAACATCTTCGAGAATCAAGTCCAGAACTCTCACTACTGCAAGTCATTTTTCTACGAGTCATCTCCTTCCACCCAAAATGGACTAATTTGGGCCTCTAAAATTGCACGTGCAACATGTATCCCTGAATTTTTTTCGACTATGCAAAGGCGGTTTCAGTTAAGGGCTATTCCATTTGCCTTGGAATGTTTTTCGTCTTCTTCCTCACGAGAAGCTTATGAAAACTATCAATTTCACCACAGGATGATTCATCGAGGAGAAAATTGCAAGGATGTTGCATACTACGGATCTCGTGCCTGTGTTTGTGGCAGATACGTTCAATGTTTTGGCCCGAAGAACTGGGTCCAATTTCTAAGGATAGATGTACAATACTCGGTTTTTTCTTATTTTTTTAAATGGATTTGCTATTAATTTTTTTTGCCTTGGAGTCTTCATTGTTGTTTCTTTTCTGGATTTATCGTCTGTTCTCATTAGCATGGTTCGGTGCTCTTGTAGTTCTTGGATATTATGTTTACTTAGGTTATTTTTTTCTAAGATGGAACATGTAACAATTATATGACAATGTATTGTGTCAATCCACCAGCCTTTTATGCAAACAAAAAATGGATTACACATAGTTTCAAACCAACGTTCAATTCTATTCGTAATGCAGATAGAACATAGCAATACCAATGTACAATCTTGCAGCAAAATCGTCATTCTTGTTTCTAGACATGCAGTTGTTAAGTTATAATGCTAACAACCCATAATGCAAGAAGTTTAATACTTAAGTTAATATGTTACAATCATAGAAAAATGTATCAAGAACACAGTTACACCCACACGTTCCAATAAAATCTAATCTTCAACAAAGCATTTGCTGACAATTAGTAGAAAATGAAGTTTAATAGTTAAGTTAATATGTTACAGTCATGGAAGAATGTATCAAGAACATACTTACACGCACAGGTTGCAATAAAATCTAATCTTCAACAATGCATTTGCTGACAAATAGTAGAAAATGATGGTTTTGCAACAATGGGGCTTCTTTGAAACCAATTTGCGCTTACGAAAACTGCCCTTCGCCTTTCTATTTTCCCACTCTTTTATTCCGTGTAGTTACTCTTCCTGGTTACTTAATCGTTTTTTTTTCTTCCGAAAATGCCTTGCTACGCCGCTTGGCGGATTCACGCGTTTCCAACGAGCGCTTCCTCTTTATTTAAATTGGCCCTCTATTGTTCTGTGTCCTACAAGTGGCACCCAGAGTTCCACCATATACAAATTGACAGGCGAACTTGCGCGCTGGCTGGCTCAACATTGCACTTCTACTTTTCTGTGACCTCCAAACAACATTCGGACCTCTGCGATATACAAATTGATACACGGGCTCCAAGGCTGGCGAGCTCAAGATTACCTTTGTTTATGGATGGAAAAGTGCTAAAAAGAGCCATACCACATTTGCACCACAGATGCTAAATTAAAGGGCAAAGCATTTCCTCTATAGTTTTGTGCCCTACGAACAACACCCATAGTTCCTCACTATAAAAATTGACAGCCAGACTTGCGGGCCGACTGGCTAATAAAATGCCTCAAAGTTTCACGATAGACAAATTAATAGACGAAGACACTTCTCCGACCGCGAATTCCCAGTAGGCGGGCTCTAGATTGGACTTTTGTTGTTCCATGGCCTGCGAACACTACCATCACTTCCGCGATATACAAATTTACAACTGGACTTAAATCATACATTCTTCTGTATTATGCTCCACCTATCATGCCCTCTTCCGTGGTATACATTTTGCACTGAAAACTTCTGAGAAATACAATTTAACCGTCGGGTCCTCACATCTTCTGTGGAACTATTGTCACCCCATTTTGAAGCCCGTCTGTCCTCTTTCCATTCTTCGCCATTTCTTCGAATTTCTTTGGCGGATCGTCGATTTGGCGGGTTGAAGAAATATCCAGTTTCTAGTCATTGTTTCCTATGTCAGCGCCCCTTTGCAATTAACAATTACCAATTATATATAAGATCTTATTTCTAGGCATGCAATTAGCAAGCGCTAATTTCAAACATCATGGAATGTCATTTGTGCATCGTCCGGTTGGTCCCTTCACAAAAACTTCAATCCTCGCTTCCGAGAACGAGTCCGCCCGACCGTTTTCCTATTCCATGCTTAGCCACTTTACCAAAATTCCGCAAATATACAAACCGACCGCTGAACTGCCCCATCATGATCTCTTCCATTTTACACGTTTTGCAGTAAAAAAATCCAATACATAAAATTTGACCATGGAACACTTGCCTCTCCTGAGTATCCTCATAACCCTTTTTTGAATCCCGTCTGACCGCTTTTCAGACCTTGCCATTCTTTCCTTGCTCTCCCCCGTATCTGTCACCTTCGCACTTGTCTATAATAAAAGAAAAAAATAGTTTTTTTTTATATATATACATATCTTGTTTCTAAATATGCAATTACTGACATTTAATTGTAACAACTCATCATGCAGGAACCATATAGATTGTCATTGATGGGCGAAAGGCTCGAGGAGATCTCCTATTAATGCGCGTTAAACCAAGATTTGCGAGGGGTTATATTATCCCTTCCAAGTGTTGATTTTAAAATCATGAAATGTCGTTCGCATGTCGTGGCCTTGGCACGTTCACAAAACCTCCAATCCTTAATTGCTCTTCGTTGTACCCACCACCTTCACATTTCTAAATATGCAATAAGTAAGTTTTACTGCTAACAGTTCATCATGCACCACCCATACACAAATTGTCATTAATCAACAAAAGGCTCGAGGAGCTTTCCCATTCATAAGCATTTAATCAAGATTTAGCGGAGAGTTACATTATCGGCTCTAACTATTCATTTCAACCATCATCTGGAGCAAACCAACGTTCTCATAAACCTATGGCATCAGCTCGACAACAGTTCTGTGGAGATACAATGAACATCTTCAGGCTCAAGGACCAAAACTTCCAGTGGTCCAAGGCATATTCTTATTACTCAACCTCTGCCATAGAGAACCAAGTATTTTGGACCTCTGGGATTGCTCGTGCAGGCTGTGTCCCTGAGGTTTTTGACTGTAAGGACCTGGTCTCTTGGTGCGTCAATAAATTTATTCCAGACAAAAGAATTATTCCACTGCAGGACCGCTCTTCTGTTTCTTTGTCACTTCAGGTCTTCCTCCATATACTAAGATTGTCGGAGCCAACATTGACGTTCAAAGGAGAAGATTGCAAATAGTTCCTAGCAAATCATTATAACGGGTTGGACCTCTTGCCCCATTTATTAGAAAACCCGCTTCTAGTTCCTGAAGATATTACAAGCTTGTAGTTTAGTTCATTTAGAAATCCATTTCGCAAAATTGCCTGACTGTTTACAAGAATAATAGGACAAGGGTCCACAACAACTGTTTCCCGGATGGCTCTTTATATTTTGTATTTCACAGTCAACGAACAAACCATTTTTTATTGGGGCAAGTTAGTTTTCCATGAAATATGTTCCCAATTGTCAAGCTTCAAAAGGAAAAATAAATTTTATATGTTGTCTTATTTAGTTTTTGCGATAGCGCATTCCTATCGGTTTCCACAACTGTCTCTCTCCAAGAATGTCAACTGCGAATTCCACCCAGTAACGTTCTGGTACCAGGCCTTGTGGAAGCACAAGGCTTCCCATTGTTTCTATGAAGTTTTTAATGGCTTCGTGTCTATTTTCAAAGTTTTGTTGTTAGGAGAAGATGCTCCCAGCATATCTGAACAGGCAACCAGTTTTTTGGACAGGAAGGGGACACTCGAACATTTGGATAATTACACTGTCATAAGAATTTTTGGCTCCATGGAAAAACCTGCTCTCCTTCCATGTCACATTACGGACAAAATGTTTGTTGCAGAAGTAGCACGACAATACAACTACTGGTTGCATCTGTTGCAAAAGAAGAAAAAAAAAACAGTTCATTCCTCTGCCTTGGAAAGTAGGAGAGTTCGTGTTGAAAAACGTCAAGAAACTTGACGAATTCGCAGTGCATTCTAACATCTCCAACCTGAGATATGCTGAAATCATAAGAGGGTTCGACCCCTATAATATTTTCCGACAACATTTACAAACACTTGGCGTCGACGATTATTTAAAAAAAAAACACCTACCTGAAAAGAGAGACAATGGCGGCAACACTTCTGCCTCTGATGCCGATGACGTGGACACAGTGCAAAGCTGCACTAAATTGTACACGCAACAGGGGAAAGGCCTCGGTGAGAAGAGTGTTCAATTGACAAATAACACTCCAAAAAGTACGACATCCCGAAACATCGCTCCAACGACCCACCATAGCAACAAAGAAACTCATAGTTCTTCAAACAGAGGAGGAGATAATGACCCTCCTCATTGTAAAATTGATAGTTCTCATAAGCTTCCAGTAGAGAAGAAGAGAAAAAAAAATGTGGGGCAGGTGAGAGAGTCGAAAATTCAGAGTGAGAACATGGAACTTGACACTGATTTGGATAGCATGCTCCGCTTCCTTGATCAACTCAGACACACCATCCAGCATAGCCGTCCAATGCAAATATCCGTTACCGAAAATTTTGATGAAGATGAATCCTTCGTGTTCCAAAGCGCTGTTTTTGATAGCCAGTCCAAAAAATTGATAATTGAGAAAAAAGATGTTAAAAATAAGAAAGGGAAATCTCGCTCAGAGGTTGCCCTTGCCAACATGCAACCGTCCCAAATTTGTCAACTTCACACCGCGGGCGGAGAAGCACTTCATGATTCCATTGGAGACATTGAGACCGAGAATGCCAGACTGAAGGACCGGGTCAAGGAATTGGAAGAGGCTTTCATTCCTATGCCATTTCTTGTCAATCCTTTGGTAATAGCCATGCTTGCCACCCTTGCAGCCAACGTAAAAACATCCTCCACCCTGCTCACATCCTGTAGAGGATATGTGGAGAATAATATCAAGAAAATAGTGGCACTGGTTACCAAGGCGTGGAAAACATCATGAACCATCCCTTCCCTTAGAACCAGAGCACATAGTTTGCTCGAACATTTGCAGGCGAAGTTAAAAGATGAAAAATATTTCTTTTTAAAAACGGTTCTTCCTTTTGGCACCATTGTCAACAATATGATAGAAACAAAAAGAAGAGAATACGATCTTCCATCCAAAAACCGGATTGGTCAATTGAATGCATGTTGGAAAGAAAAAGTGAAGAACCTGCATCTCATTGTTCAGTGATGTGAACAAGCCATATCGAAGAAAGATAAATTATTCACAAGGCTATCAAGAATAGACTTAGCCGGAAAAACCAACGACTTCCAAGACCTCGACTTAATCGCAAACTCCCTGCCCTTAACCATGCAAGAGTTCGATAAACAGGTTGCTATGTTTAAGGCCTTGTCTCTAGGAAAGTTTTACATCATCCTTCACTTTGATCAAGCTCACGTCAATGACTCGCCAGTCAAATATTCAATACAGAATGAGGAAATTCATCAGGCTCTGTGTAATCTTTTTATCGACTTCCGGGAATTAGAAAACGATCTTTTCAACATAAAAATCCGGAATGAGATCAATGTCGCCCTAATGAGAAGCTACATTCAAGAATGACTTGAAAGACAATTGAAGCAGGTCACCGACGAAAGGCAACAGGTAGTTGCCAGGATTCCAGTAGTCGTCGACGATATCATTGAAACCGCAGCCGTCGACGACATCAATGAAATGACAGCCACAAGCAAATAGCCAAATGGCTCATATGTACCCTCACTGTAAGTCTACTGATCGCATCCTGCTTTGTTTATCAACCCAGTTATTCCACTTTCTTAAATAGAGATGTGTAGGCAAACACTTTTACCTTTCAATTTTTTTTTTTTGCAGGTATTGCACTCTATCTTCTTTCTACAATCCCGTTTCTTGTACATATTTCTCTAATGGTCCGCGGGAGCCCCAATCCCAGTCTACATGACAAACACATTGAAATTCCGATTAATATGTAACAGACTTTAATTTTTTTGTATATTTCAAAATTTCCAGTAGTATATAACAAACTTTTATTTTTTGACATACTTCAAATGAAACTGTTTTCTTATCTCCTTTTAAATTTATTTCTTCATACATTTTTATCTTTCACTAGTCTGTATGACAAATGCATTTAAATTTTTATATGTAACAAACTTTTATTTTTTTATATATTTCAAAATAAATGGTGCTCTACATGCCAAGCGTCATTTACTTATGCCCCATGTTGACAAATGCATTTAAATTTTTATATGTAACATACTTTTATTTTTTTATATATTTCAAAATAAATGGTGCTCTACATGCCAAGCGTCATTTACTTATGTCCCATGTTCCGTGATATACATGTTGCATACAACATTTCCATCATATACATTTCAAAATTTCCAGTAGTATGGAACAAACTTTTATTTTTTTACATATTTCAAATAAAACTGTTTTCGTATTTCCTTTTAAATTTATGTCTTCATACATTTTTATCTTTCACCAATCCATATGGCAAATGCATTTAAATTTCCAAATTTTTTCTTCCACTATAAACAAATTTGTAGTTTGTTATATACTTTCAAAAAAAAAATGGTGCTCTACATGTCAAGTGTCATTTACTTTTGCCCCATGTTCCGTGATATACATGTTCCACACAACATTTCTGTCATTTACAATTCGACCCCATTTTCCACAATTTGCTTTCTAACGTAGTTTGCAGTCACTACGCTGCCACACACCCTTGTTAATTTCCCAATTTTGATTTTGTAGCAACAAATTTTTAACCAAAAACAAAAACAAAGCTCCAAAACGATTTAATATTGTGTGGTTATTGTATCACGATCAAATCCGCTGAAGAACTTCAGCTGGAATAATGTACACATGATGTCAAAGAAGGCGATTTGCCGATGACATAGGAGCCCTCGAGTACTTGGATTAATTGGGGGCACAACAACTGAAGCTGCAGAGATGGCATTTTCCATGGGAACGACAGCTACTCTTTCCCACAGCGGCCAACCAAGCGTTTCTTCAATCTCATCCACTGCTTCAATTTCATACCTCCGTTCTTCTTCTCTTCATATCGTTACAGTTCCCTGGAAGAGGAGTGACGGGTACCGGGCATTCTCCACAAAACTGGTAATCGTTTTTTCTGTTTATAAATATCTGCTATTCCTTAGTGCTGAATTGGGATGAAAACCGATTCTTCTATCTTTTCTGATGGTAACTCAATTAAAGGTTTTTGGTTTTTTCTAAAGGGAGGATTCCATTTTTCTTTATTAGAATCCTTTAGGTATTTTTAGGACCAAACTGTAAACACATAGTGGTAATCAGGCTGGCAAAGCTCAGTGCTCAAATGTAACTCCATGCATATTGGTCACCCATGTCGTCACTGTAGCCAAGGAGGTTTGCACCTGGGCATTTACTAGTTTTGGATCATCACGGTGAGCACTGTCCAAATCACCCAGTACAAAAGGGAGTAACCACCAAAGCTCCCCAAAATGCAGCCTATAATAGATTTAAGATTTTGAGCCATGGCTTCGCACTATTTCAAATTCTTGGATGTTAAAATGGCTGTTTCATAATCACTATACTTATTAAAAAATGGGGTGGCATGGTGCTCCATTTTTGGTAACCTATTAACATCCGACCTTCATTGGGGCAGTCTGCAGAATCCAAAAAGTTGTAGCTAGCTTCCATCCGCTGCAGCTCCTCTTAGTGCTGCTTCCAGCTGTTAGATAATGTTAAAAATTGAGCTTAAACAGATAACAGTAGTGTTCTTTACCCTTTAAATCTTTAACTGGAGCATAAAATCATTGACAGAAAAAACATTCATGGTGTGGGAAACCCTTATTTTTTTTTTTCCACAGAAAAAGCATAATTCTCTTCATCCATAGAGAACCAAATTACATTTTGTAGGTGCTTTAAGCACATCCCAAAACTTGGGTGAAAACTTTGAGCAATAGAAAGAAGTCAGAAATGGTCATGAAAATGGTTGAAAAACCACAAAAAAAAGAAATAAAATAAAGAGCTGGGAAATAAACCCAAAGAGAGGCAGAAGCAGTCCAAGAGGCCTCAAGAAAACCCTGCCGCAGAAGAACCCCCAGAGAGCGAACACTACAGAAAAACCCCGGAGAACAGACAGACCAAGTCAGAGAGGTATGGATCCCCCAAAACGAACTAGATGACCACGACACCAACGAAAACCCTTTCCATCGAGCAAGAGAGAAACCAAGGAGCTACACGCCCACATGAAGGACCTCAAAGTGTTGATAGGGGCACACAACAACACTGCACGCCCTAAATGTTGATTTTTCATAAGAGATGATATTGTATGTGAATGAATGAATATCTTATTACAATGATGAGTGTTCTATATATAAAGAACATATGGTGACCATGGTGACCATCCATGAAGAGATGCGTCCCTTGGGTAATAAATATATTTATACTTTATATTATGCTTTATGCTTTATACTTTATTATATATATATATATATATTTATTTATTTATACTTTATATCATAAATATATTATTACAATAATAATATTATAATTAATAGTATTGCTTAATAATTAATAATCTCATTATTAATTATCAATTTAGTAGAATGTCTTTCCGATGCTGCCCAAACATCAACACTCCCTCTCAACGAGGAAGACATTCTACATTATGCCAAGATTACCTCTGAAGATTACTTTTGAAGATTACCTGTGGGTAGCTCTCAAATAGCTTCAACATGTCACCATGACGTCCATTACCTTGCAATGCATATGTACTTCATCATGTGCACCCTTGTGACTTCACAACCAATGCATCCAAGGCATGTGGGTAGTTCTCAAATAACTTTAACATGTCCCCAGGACATCCACTACCTTGCAATGCATCTTGTACTTCATCACATACACCCTTGTGACTTCACAACATGCATACAGGGCCGGTGGGTAGCTCTCCAATAGCTACAACATGTCATCATGAGACTATCCAGTTTCCCACAGAAAACGTGGATATCTTATTCATGACATCTAATACCCTGCGATAACATTTGTACCTCATCTCTTCAACGTGCATCTAGGGTCGGTGGGTAGCTCTCCAATGGCTACAACATGTCATCATGACATCCACTACCCTGCAATAACATTTGAAGTCATCACTCCCTCTGAAGAGGGACTACACCGAGCTTGTCCCTGAAGTACTCGAACTTCGTCCTTGACAATGACTTTGTCAGCACATCCACAACCTTCTCATCGGTAGCCACATATTGGAGCCTCACTACTCCCTTCTGCACCATATTGGAGCCTCATTGCTGCCTTCTGTACCAAGTGTCTAGCAACCAAGTGTCACTTCCATGAGACACAGACTCTAAGTTTGATACCACACGAGCTCACATCCATTGACTGTTGAACATGCAAATGTATACATCCTCAGATATCCATAGTGCAACATGACTTCACCCCATGTAACCAAGGTCTGTGGGTAGCTCTCAATAGCTACAACATGTCCCCAAGACATCCACTCCCTGCGATGCATCAGTACCTGATCACGTGAATCTATACATCCCCGGATATCCATAGTGCAACATGACTTCACCCCATGCAACCAAGGTCTGTGGGTAGCTCTCAATAGCTACAACATGTCTTCAAGACATCCACTCCCTGCGATGCATCAGTACCTAATCATGTGCACTCCTGTCTCAGTGCCAACCCTCAGATATTCATAGTGCAACATGACTTCACCCCATGCAACCAAGGTCTGTGGGTAGCTCTCAATAGCTACAACATGTCCCCAGGACATCCACTTCCTGCGATGCATCAGTACTTGATCATGTGCACTCATGTCTTAGTGCCAACCCTTTTTCATGCTGGATGAGTTCCACATGTCTCAGTGCGAACATGACTTCACCCCATGCAACCAAGGTCTATGGGTAGCTCTCAATAGCTACAAGATGTCCCCAGGACATCCACTCCCTGCGATGCATCAATACCTGATCATGTGCACTCTTGTCTCAGTGCCAATCTTTTTTCATGCTGGATGAGAACACTCCCTCTGAAGAGGGACCACACCAAGCTTGTCCCTGAAGTACTCAAACTTCATCCTTGACAACGACTTGGTAAACACATCCGCAACTTGATCCTTTGTAGTCACGAAACTGGAGCCTCATTGCTCCCTTCTGCACTATATCCTTGATATAGTAATATCTGATCTCGATATGCTTCGACCTGTCATAGACCACGGGTTGTCACACCAAATGTAGGTCGCCTCCAGTTTGAGACCAAATAACCGAGACAGAAGTTCTCGAAGCTACACTGCTACTGCACATGCTGCCAAATACTCAGCTTCAGCCGTACTGAGCGCCACACATGATTGCTTCCTACATCCGGTGGAGCCTCCTGCTCTTTACTGTAGTACCCAGCTCCCTCTGGAACTGACTGTCCAGCTCCCCGAGCATTGAATATCAATTGAATCTTCAACTTGCTGACTTCATCACTTGTCCTCCAGAATAAGTCTTGCCATCCTCTTCTTGTAGGTCTTACCTACAAGTCAAATTCAGTCCAATAGTCATCAATTTCTGAAGCCACACTGCTTCGCGCCTTGCTGTACATGCTTCCACATACTTTGCCTCAGCCGTATTGAGTGCTACACACAACTGATTCTTGCTGCTCCATGAAACCATACTGGAGCCTAGACTGAAGCAATATGTCGAAGTACTCTTCCGATCAAGAATACTGCCAGCCCAATCTGAATCCGAATATCCATATAACCCGAACTCATGGTCTGTAACATACCATCTGCCTGTATAAAGTAACATCCATAGTCTCTGAAGTTATGTCGTGCAACAACTTCAGATTTGGTACCAAGGGTGTAGCCATTGCCTTGCATCTTCACCTTACATAGTAAGTCCAAAAATTTAACCTCTAGTACAGTTTTACTTTTCTGCATGCTTCCTTCACCATCGAATTGATCTTGTCCTCCATGTAGTCACCAATGCAAATAGAATTGACACTACATTTCCACATGAGACACTTATCCCATGCTTTGCTTTTCTCCAACACTTATCTCTCTTATTTTCCCGGGCCCTCCTGTGAGGGAGCTAAGCCCAGCCCCGCTCTGATACCATGTTGATTTTTCATAAGAGATGATATTGTATGTGAATGAATGAATATCTTATTACAATGATGAGTGTTCTATATATAAAGAACATATGGTGACCATCCATGAAGAGATGCGTCCCTTGGGTAATAAATATATTTATACTTTATATTATGCTTTATGCTCTATACTTTATTATATATATATATATATATATATACTTTATATCATAAATATATTATTACAATAATAATATTATAATTAATAGTATTGCTTAATAATTAATAATCTCATTATTAATTATCAATCTAGTAGAATGTCTTTCCGATGCTGCCCAAACATCAACACTAAACTGGACCTCAAAGCTCAGGCCACACCCTCATACCGAAAAAGAAAGAGAAATCCATGGACACACAACACAAATGGACTCTGATCTGAGCATACATCAAACCCTGAACGAACTGGAACCACCAGAGAATGGAGCCGCAACCATAAGAGAACTTGACCCAAGAAAGAGGCCACCCACCGAGGAGAGAGCCTGCGAACCACGCAGAAGGAGGAAAACGGATCGATCAGAAAGAGAAGATCTAACCGGAAGAAGGCACCTAGCTTGTCCCAAACCCTCCAAACCGTGCAGGCACAAGGCACCCAAGCCGAACCGACAGGAATCTACAACAGAGAAGCCAAGAGAAAAATCGAATGAACTCGCCATGGCATAAAAAGAATAACTGGATTCGGGTCCGTAGACAGGAATAAGAGCGAGGGAGAAAGACGATGCAGAGGCCGCCGCGAGCCAGAGCCCAGGCACGGACCTGCAGGCAAAAGAATAGCACCCAAGACGAGAAGCAAAGCCACCTAGTAAAGAAGCCCACCGAAGATAAGAACGCAAACAAAACCCCTAATCCAAGCACAAAATGGGTGATCTGTGAGAACAACACTAGATCTAAGGAGAGGGCAAGCTCCACACCCATCCCATACTCATAAAAGAAGAGTCCACGTGCAATAGAAACAAAATGGCAAGCAAAAGAACCACCGGTGGCCCATTAGAAGCAGAACGATCTATTCAACATCCACGTAGAGATCGCGAGCGCATTAGCAAAGGGGAGAACACTGGCCATCCCCATACTCGAGCACCAGACGAGAAACGAAGAGGCCACGGAGGCGGACGCAAAAGATGCAACGAGAAAGCAAGACTGCTGCTAGGGTTTCCCCTAGCCCCTCCAATCGTCATGTTTCACCACACCTACACCATTATTAACTCTAATGGGCCTTTCAACCACCATTACACCCCTACCCTTTCAGTGTGGGAAACCCTCACGGGGAAGAAAACCCAACAAAACTTCTTGTGATATATTTATTAGTCAAACAAGTACAATGACAGTACAAGACTTCTCCTTGAGAGAGAGATAAGTCAATTACACTTATTGCTGTCTCTGTGTCTTCAAATATCTCTTAGCCTCTACCCAGGCCTGTAGCTTTTGCTGTTCACTTAATTCTGTAGTTGCTGCTGTCACAAATCTGTTTTGTAGCTGCTTGTTGCTGCCTCAAATATGCTCTTAAGGCTGCCCTGTAGTCTGCCTCAGAACAGGGTTATTGGCTGCCTCAAATCTGCCCCTAAGGCTGCCTCAGAACTGCCCTTAAGGCTGCCTCAGAACATAGTTACTCTGCTGCCTCAGATCTGTCCTAGCTGCTGCCTCAGAACATAATTATTGTGCCTCAGAATAGGCCTCCTAGCTGCTGCCTCAGAACATAATTATTGTGCCTCAGAATAGGCCTCCTAGCTGCTGCCCCAGAACAGAGTTATCATCCTTCTAGCTGCTGCCTCAGAAGTGAGTGATCTGTTGTGTATGAGGGGCGCCTCCCCCTCTCTTTATATAGGATAGGCCACCTAAGTTAGGGCCGACTTTAGGATAGGTTAGGGCCGACTTTATCGGGGAGGTTAGAGGAGGGTGGTTTAAAGGAGGGCAGTTAGGGGCCGACCTTATCAGGTCGGTTAGAGGAATATATATCCTTTGCAGCTGCTCACATTTCAACAGATAAATCATGCAAGCTCAATTATCATCAAATATAGAAATTTACATCCTTGCATGGCTCCTTGTAAATTGGTTTGGTTAGAGGTTAAGCTGAAATAAGTTTTGTTAGATTGAACTGGATTCTTCCTGTGGTAGGGAGACTGCAGAGACAGTGCAGAACTGCATAGATAGTTGTTACAAACAAACTCTTTGTAATCTTTGAATATTTGTTAATAACTTAATATGGATAAATCACATTATCTTCAACCGCCGGACTGTAAAGTAGCTCGAGAGTTGCACTAAGAAAATGACTCAAGATAGCATACTTTATGTTGACAGAAACACGTAATCGAGTATATCTAAGAATATCGACCATTGCTTAATGGTGTTAAATTCAAAGCAGCTGCAGAGGATATTATTCCTCCAAGCAGCCCTCTAAGTAGCCCTCCAAGCAACCCTCTTCTTAGCTAACGTCCAAGCTGCCCTCCTGAAGCTGCCCTCTTCCTAAACTGCCCTCCTGGAGCTGCCCCCTTTCCAGGTCAGCCTAGATTGGCCCTAAGCTAGGTCGGCCCTAACCTAGCTGTCCTAACCTAAATCCTACCCTATCCTAGCCTAGGGGGCGGCCCTAGCCTAAGAGGTGGCCCTAACCTAAAGCTACCTAACCTAGACTCTATCCTTTATAAAGAGAGGGAGGCACCCTCTCTTCACATCAGTTTCTAGATCAGTTTTACATCAGATTAGTTCACTTATTCTGAGCAGCAACTGGCAGCAACTAATCTATTCTAGTAGCATCCATCTTCTCTATCCTGTAGCAGCTGATAACTCAGTTCTGTGCAGCATATAAGAGGCTGTTCTATAGCAGCAAATATACTCTGTTCTGGAGGTGTTTTTGTAGAAGGTGTTCTGAACAACAACTATAGGCTGTTCTGGACAGCATCTAAGGGCCTTTTCTGAGGGTGGAAAAACTCTGTTCTGAGCAGCAATCTGAGGCATCCTTAAAGGCAGTTCTGAGTCACAGCCTTAAGGACAGATTTGGGGCAGCCAACAAGCAACAACAAAACAGTTCTGTAACAGCAGTAATAACTACTGTCTTAGTGCTATTTCTAAGAAGAGTCTTGTCAGTTCATTGTATTTGTTTGACTGATCAATATATCACAGAAGTTTGCTGGGTTTTCTTCCCCTTGAGGTTTTCCTAGGATAAATACTTGTGTCTCTGTGAATGATTGTTCTTATGCTCAAGTTTATCTGCCAAAGTTTTAAAAGAACACTACTGTTATCTTTTGTATCTGTTTATGTTTGAAAATTAACAAATGACACTTAAGATTAAGGAAACAAATAGTAAATAAGCTCTAGCATAACAGTGTTACTCCAGCAAAGTCCTAGTGCCAGGCAAACTGCCTACCGGCTGCAGCAAGAAGGAATGACATACAACTAAGTATTAGGAGGCTGCAACAAACTTCCATTCAATATCAATGTTTCTAAGAATATTGACCATTGCTTAATGGCCTCTAAGATTAAGGAAACAAATAGTGAATGAGCTCTAGCATAACAGTATTACTCCAGCAAAGTCCTAGTGCCAGGCAAACTGCCTGCCGACAGCAGCAAGAAGGAATGGCATACAACTAAGTATTAGGAGGCTGCAACAAACTTCCATTCAAGATCAATCTTTCTGCATGCTTGCTAGAGATATGTCATTCAATAAATCTGGTTGATGTCCTCAACTACTTTTCGTCTTGCTTTACCTCTTCACCATCTGACTCTGCTGTACACTCTTTTGGATGAGGCATAGTGAAAGTTACAGACAGATATCTTTCATTTGCCTTTGGGAAAGGAGATGAGTTCTATAAGAAGCACATTGTCTTCACTTCTCCTAAATATACCCCCCCCCCCTGAAAGTGACGCTTCGACAAGCTGGATAGGCAGAAGTACATACAACAGCCCACAAGGGAAGAACACAAAGTGGCCTACTTGTGCAGGCAAACTGGCCTATGAGCGTCAACCACAAGGTGTCCACGAGGTCAAAGCTAATGCACAGGCTGTTGGGGGGATTGGAACCCTGGTATGCGGTTTGAAAGCCACTGTCCTCAGCCTTGAACCACAATCCAATTGGCATTTTCTTCTAAGTTTGCTTTTGTTCCAATCTCCATCCTTTGATTTTCAGATATTGACCTCTGGTTGGACCTTTCTGACAATCCAGTTAAAAAATTCCAGACCGCAGTAACCTCTACAAAATAATTCAAGTCCATTTGAAGGCTGGCAGCTTGAAATCCAATTCTTCATAGAATTGTTGAAAAGCACACTTGCATGGATATGACCAGTAACTTTGTAGGTTGTTTTTTTATCCCCAAATACTTGTTCTCTTCCATATAAGAATACATATCAAGAATGCACCATGCGCATCTAATGGAGAAGACTGAAATCCTAATTCTGCAAGCAGTATTTATACCCAATTAAACTTATCCAATGAGACAGGCCTAGCAAAAATATAAATGCACTACACATAATTTTTGTTCAGGCCCACTGTCACAAGAGATACATATTCTTTCTGTCTTGTCAGACAAGGGACATGCAATATTAGTAAAGTGATCTTCTAAATTCTATGCTTATTGGATGATGGATAATGGATAAGCAAAAGAGGCCCGTTTAGGTTTAATGAGGGCTTGCAATTGTGTCCATGCAGGAAGGGAAAGCTAATTCAATTCCAGTGTCTATTATGGCCTATAGAGACGTCATTTCTTGCATCACTTGAGAACACTCATGTGCAATACTTCATGATGTCCATAGCAACAACCTCTGCCCAATGTGGGGAGCAATGTCAAGCTGGAGGAACCGATCACTGAGAAACATCTTGAAGTTTTCATCTAGGACAGCTAATTGCTGCTAATAAGCTTGTACTTGAAGTTTTCCTCAGGCCAAGTACATCGATGTATTCTTTTAGTACATCTATGATTCTTTCCCTAAAATTGTGAAACAATCATGGCCATGTAAGCTTAACCTGAATTCCATACAGACTAAAGCTAATCCCTTCACAAAACACACAAACACTTAAGTAGCAAAAACAAGTGGATCATAAGATGAGAAAAATGGGTCCTAAATATTTTCTAGTCACACTCACAATTTAAAGGGAACTATTGTTCAAATGATTTAATTGATAGATGATAACACCTAGAAGAAGTATGATATTGACATGAACTTGATTGTTATGTGTACATCTCTAATGAAGAAGAGGTAAGAAGATATGCTGCAATATGTATCTCCCGCATGCGGTTAGGGTTTTCACCATTGCTGCCATGGAAGATTGTCACTGCCAGTGAATGAAGAATCCAAGAGATTTTGTACTGTCAACAGGGGTGTGGGAATTCATCGAGCTACATGGCCAAAAAGAATGGAGGATCCAACTCCTCCACATTTGAGATGGAAGCCTCAGATTTTGAGGCCTTAGTTATTGAAGCAATAAATGTAGTGAAGAGGGCCTGAGTAGATAAATAACGCTTCATTAGGTCTACAACAAGATTCCCATAAATTAAAATCACGACTTTCGACCCTAGGAAAATGTTCTTTTCTCAAAAAAGGCATTGTTGAGAAAAATCACGGTGCTGTGGCCAAATCATAGAATAATAGAGATGTAATGAGTAATGGACGACTCCCTTCATAAAAGGGACAATGTCGTTCCTTCGTTGTGAAAGAGGTTACCTTGCTTTCTTGTTTCAGAACAAGGAAGATAGGGATTTGATTTTCAGAAGTGGGCCATATTTCATGGGTCCTTGCAATATGTTACCTAAATCGATGGACATTGGACTTCAATCTGAAAGGGGGCATTTGTTAACATGTGACTTTTTCTTGCATGTACCAAGTAGTCCTAGTCCCCAAGTACATTATTATGTGGTCTGTTTTGTATGGAGTATCCTGATTTGCCCTAGAACTTTGGGAATATTGAGCATTTTCCTTGATTTTGTTGTTGGGCCCAGTGTTTTCCTTGAAAGATTCATGTAGGGGTTGATGCCTGTTATCGCTCAGTTTGTAGGATAGGTCAAGTAGCTTGAAGGCAGGAGTCAAACTGGCGTAACAGGAGCTTTCCCCACCCACTGTCACCTCGATGGGGAGCTCTTTCTATTCAGGGTGGCTAATCCCAAGGGAGACGTCCCTAGTAATCTGGGGTTCTGAAAGGTCTTGACTCTTAAGGTTTATAGGATCAAAATGAAGATTTCCTTTCACAGATTACTGCCAAGAAAGATAGTCAAAGAGAAGGTATTCCACTGAAAAAGGGCACCTGTTTGCGAGACAAGGCAAATAAAACTAAAACGTGCAGTAGTGGTTAGTACTTCAAAATGTTAATGACTATCTTTGATATATACACATGAGCATAAATAAATGTAATTATTGACGAAGTCAATGATTGCAATTAAAGCTAAGACTTATAATTATTACTTCCTCAATAAATACAAATGATAGA
>ML778057.1:505953-518561 GCA_009831015.1 Picea engelmannii | reverse complement strand
AACATTCTGTATGTTTTATATATATATATATATATATATATATATATATATATATATGCATCAAAATATATATATTTTTATGTATTATATAAAAAACGCTCCCGAAATGCTCCCGCTCCCGGAGATTTTTGAAAATATGCGCTTCCCGCTCCCGCTCCCGCTCCCGCTCCGCGCTCCCAACAACCTTGGTCTAAACACATAAACACATCAAGATTAGATATCACTGCATTCGGGATTATGTTTAGAGAGGAGCAATTGAACTACAATATATATCTACAAATGAGCAGATGGTGGACATCCTCACTAAAGCTTTGGGGAGAGGCAAGTTTGTACCTTTCAGAGATAAGCTTGGGGTGGTGAGGAACACTTTCCTCGGTAAGAGGGAGTGTTGAATTAAATGAAAAAGTACCTAGGACAAGTGTTTCTCATCACCTAGGCGTCCAGGGGTGAGAAAGTGTCCAAATGTGGTCCCTAGTGAATTAATTTCATATGAAGTGAAATTAAAAGTGACTTTATGAAAGTTAAGTGAAGTGGGTGAATGAAGTGACATTTCATCACTATCGTTGATCTAGTCTAATCTCCACCATTGGATTAGATGACCCTTCACCTTCCCTCATGAGGTCGACTTAGGGATTGAGACGCCTTCATTTCTCATTCTTCATGTGATTTAGAGAGAGCAAGAGAAAGAGAGAGTCGAGCTTGAGAAGGAGAGAAAACTTGTTGGTTAGGAATGATTTCGAAGGAAAATATACAACACGTAGATCAAGGAGAAGGTACAACAAATCTGGCTCGTACTGTATGGATTTTGAGGGATCGCAGTGCTGTTTTTTTGGCACAGATTTCGAGGAGTAGCATTAAATTATGGAAAGTTGGCATGCTTTCCAAGGCCGCCGTATTGTATTTTTTGGTAGAGAACATGAGCTGACTGTTATGGCACGAATTCCAAAGGCACCATACAACCATTGATAGAAAAATCGAGGAGCATGCCTGTCGCATTTACCCAGAAAATTCTGGCATGAATTTCGAGGAGCCTTGCTCATATTTTGAGGAAGTTTTCTGGCTTGGTTTTCGAGATAAGTTGGAATTTTTATTTCTGAAGATGACTGTTGTAAGAAAATTCTCTCTAAGCTCTGAATAAGAAAGCCTCCCCTCTCTCACTGGTTTTCCCCTTGTGGGTTTTTCCAGGGTCTTGATTTTTGAACCAAAAATCTCTGAGTATTAAATTTCTGGGTGTGTTTTATTTACGAGTTATTGGTGTAGCAGACTTCATGTGTTTCTGTTCATGAGCACTTAATTTTTTGCTTACTAATTTGTAGCCTGAATTTGCAATGTGGGTTGGGCATTAAACTGTGTCTCAGTGAGACTTGAAACCTGTAACAACCATAATGGCTTCAAAACTAGAGTAAATCTATAACTGCTATAACTTGAAAATTTCGTGAATTTTAATACAAAATAATAATTTCAGAATTACCTCTTACCTCTTGAAGAAGAAGGTTGTCCTGCTAAAATTGCTTGCCTAAATGCTTGCCTGAAACTGAATATTTACCTCCCAGCCAACTAGGAACAACCTCTCCGGCTCTCTAGCTCCAGGAATTCTTGTGGTTTCTTGGCTCTCGAGCCCAAAGTCCCTAGCAATAACAGTGCCCCTGTAAGAGTTTCCCAAAACAATCTTTTCTTCCAATTTTCCTTCTCCTTCTCTTCCCCCTCTTCCAGAATTTTTCCCCCTCAAGAAAAGAAGACCCCCCTCCAAGTCCTCTCCCCTCTTCCTTATCCTCCTCTCTCGAATTCCCGTCCCTCATTCAATTCCCCAACTGCCTTATCCCCTCATTAATGCCCTCACCTACCATAAAATAATAAAATAGTAAAAAGATTCATTGTGTTTATTTTAATAATCAAATAAATTTAAATTAACAATTACGATCAATAAAAATCTATTGCGCTGTTACATACACCCACCCTTCAAGAAACTTCATCCTGAAGTTAGAGTAATTTACAATACAAGGGTAATGATACATGATTCATACATCCGTATCAGATAAACAACATCATCAATTTAAAACACTTATACATACTAGTGTACATGTGCAAGGCATGCAAGTGTAGCCAACACATACAGGACTCGCACATGTACTAACGACAATAATTATCACACCTAAAGTAATTCTTTTATGCGTCCAATCCAATCAACAAGACTATTCATTTCATAAAAGATAGTAAACCATTTAAAATGTTCGCAAAATCCCTCAATTATAATAATTTAGCACAAACAACATTCACTTAGATAATTGTAGTTCAATTAAGCAAATATATATATATATATATATATATATATATATATATATTTCAAAAAGAGGAAATCAAGAAATTTTGCTATAAGGTGAAAACTCCACACACTCTCAACTACTTCTAGTCATCCTTCCTCCCTAACCTACTTCCATCTTCCATCCCTATCTTTCCTTTGCTGGACTATCTTGGAGCGTCAACTATATTGACCTAACTCTAGATAGAACTCGTAAGCGGAAGTGTCAACTCTCTTGACCAAGCTTCCCCAGTAGGCCACTGGTAGTGATCATCACACATCTAGGGGAGCGTGAGCTAACACCATCCTCCCATGACTCCAAGTTTCAGAGGATACACGGTGGGAAATGCCTCCATTCCTCCTAATAGAACTAGGGTCAACACCCTACTATGGACCATATAGTGGCACTGTGTTGCTGGGAATTTTGTCATCGTATATTCAGTTTTAGGCAGTCTCGCCACCTGAAAACCTGCACTTGTCCACATATAATAGCAATGCATTTGAACCAACATAATTTCACATACAAAGATTCATACCATATTGTTTCTTGATTGATGTTCACGACATCAACCGTTTTATTATCATTATCCTTTGGCTATTTCATAGCTCATTGACCTGCAAATTAGTGTATAACACAAACTCATACATATCCATGCATTATTATCATATAAATGCATTTAATCATATCATGAATTCGGTATCCACGTACCAACAACTTTAAATGTCTTTCAAGTTAGAAATAAGTTGCATAATATCCATCATAATCCAAATAACGATAACATTCATAGAATTGACATTCACATAGGTCCATATGTTTTAAATGTTCAAATGTATCATTAATAGTTTCACAGTAAATAGAAAATAGAGATGATTAGGCCTTAAGTAATTCTAGCTGTCTAAGTCAAAAGGTGGCATTACATACACCCAACCTTCGGGAAACATATTCTCGAGGTAGTAAAAAAAGTGAGGGATGATCTCATCGTAAGGTCTCTGCATCCTCCCAAGTAGCAGATCCTGGGCTATACTTGTCCCACTGGACCTTAACTTGGTCTACCAGACGATTCCTGAGCTGTCGAACCCTATGGTCCAATATGCGTAACGGTTCGATCATGAGGGTTCCCGCATCCGATACCTGCAATTCCTTCCAATTCAGTTTATGAGATTCGTCAGCAACATAATGACGTAGAACAGATACATGAAAAACATTATGAGTTTTATGCAAGTGGGGTGGCAGTACGAGACGATAGGCAACATGTCCAATTCTCTCTTGGATTTTGAATGGTCGTATAAATCGAGGCGACAACTTTATCCCCTTCCCAAACCGAATGGTACTCTTATTAGGCCTGATACGAATTAAAACTTGATCTCCCACTTTATAACTTCGGTCAATCCTATGTGCATCAACATAACTTTTTTGTCTATCCTGTGCTTCCTTCAATCGCTGCCTAATCTGAATCACCTGTTCCTCCATCTCTTGAATCAATTCTGGTTCAACTGTCACTCGGTCTTCTGACCTTTCCCAACCCAACGATGTCCTGCATGGCCTTCCATACAAAGCTTCATAGGGTGGCATTCCAATGGAGCTATGTAAACTGTTATTGTAGGCGAACTCTACCAAAGGTAGGTACTTCTCACAATGGGTTTGATTATCCATAACATACATCCTAAGAATGTCTTTTATAACCTGATTTACTCTCTCAGTTTGCCCATCTGTTTCGGGATGATATGCTGTGCTTAAGTTCAACTGAGTTCCCAACACTGACTGCAAACTTGTTCAAAACCTAAATGTGAATCGAGAGTCCCTATCTGAAATGATCTTCTTGGGTAATCCATGCAGACGGATGACCTCACTTATAAACATGCGTGCCACATCAATGACATCATAAATGTCTCTAACCAGAATAAAATGAGCACTCTTGGTCAACTTATCAACTATCACAAGAATGGCATTGTGTCTGTGCGATGTGAGTGGCAATCCCACAACAAAATCCATAGAAATGACTTCCCACTTGGACATAGGAATATCATGCGGTTGTAGGAGACCTGCCAGGTGGTGGTGGTCAACCTTCACTTGTTGACATTCTAGGCACTTGGCGACGAAATGGACTACATCATACTTCATGCCTACCCAGAAGAAAAACTTCTTCATGTCTGCATACATTTTCTTCACACCTGGATGTGCACAATAAAGTGCTCTATGGGTTTCCTTGAGTATGATGCTTCGAATATCCCCACCCTTGGGGATGTACATCCTTCCCTGATATCTTAATAATCCATCTGCTTCCAGACTATATCCTTCATACTTTGGATCTAATTGCCTCCCACTCTCGAGGGTTGAAGTAACCTTTAAATACCAACTATCTCCAATAAGTTGCCCCAACACACGCTCCCGCTCCCTCATATTAACTTTTAAGGGTATCAAGGAGAAGACACGTGGTCTCCTGTTCAAGGCATCCGCGACCACATTCTCCTTTCCCTTGATGTATGAAATTCCAAAATCGTACTCACTCATAAACTCACTCTATCGCCTCTGCCTGGCATTGAGATCCCTTTGAGTGAAGAGATGCTTTACACTTTCATGGTCTGTTTTGAGGTCAAAGCTTTGCCCCACTAGATAATGCCTCCAAAGCTTCAGATCTAGCATTACAACTGCCAATTCTAAATCATGAGTAGCGTAAAGCTCCTCATGTTGCTTCAACTTTCTTGACGCATATGCTATTACCTCCCCATCCTGCATTAGCACCGCCCCCAATCCTTGCTTCGAGGTATCCGTGCAGACTGTGAAGTCTTTTTCCATATCTGGCAATCGTAGAATTGGCATACTGGTTAGTAACCTCTAAAGCTCGATGAATGTAATATCACATTCCTCTGTCCATTCATACCTGACCCCTTTGCGCTGCAAGGTGGTGATGGGTTTCACTATCTTAGAGAACCCTTCCACAAACCTCCGATAACAACCAGCTAGCCCCATGAAGCTTCTCACCTCATGAGCATTTTTCGGCACTGGCCATTCCATAATGGCCTTCACCTTTTCTGGGTCCACAGAGATTCCTTCACCGGAAATGATATGACCTAAATAGTGAATCTCTTTCTGGAAGAAAGAACACTTTGACAACTTGCCATACAATTTGTTCTCTCTAAGGCATGACAACACCACTCACAAGTGTTCCTCGTGTTCTCTTTCGTTCCTGGAATAGATGAGGATATCATCTAGAAAGACCTGTACAAAGCGGTCTAAGTACTTTCAGAATACATCATTCATGAGGCTCATGAATACTGTTGGCGCATTGGTCAAACCAAAAGGTACTACAACAAACTCGTAATGCCCAAACCGAGTTCGAAAGACAGTCTTAGGAATATCGCCTTCCTTAATCCTTAATTGGTGATACCCTGATCGTAGATCAATTTTTGAGAAAACTGCTACTCCTTTCATCTGATCAAAGAGACCATCTATCCGTGGCATTGGGTACCTATTTTTCACTGTAGCACAGTTCAAGTCCCTGTAATCTATACACAGTCGTAAGGAACCATCCTTCTTCTTGACAAAAATTACTGGTGCACCCTAAGGTGAGACACTAGGCCTTATTAGCCCTAAGTCAAGCAATTTCTTCAACTGCATCTACAACTCACAAAGTTCCGGCGTTGTCATCCTATACGGTGTCTTGGAAATTGGCTCCGCACTGGGTTTTAGCTCAATGGTAAAATCAAGCTCCCTCTTAGGAGGTAACCCTGGCAACTCTTTCGGAAAAACATCCTTAAACTCCGACAATACTGGATACTGATCCATGGAGGGTCCTTTCCCTTCATTGACTGCTTCCACTACATATAATCGACAATCTTGCCTCATGCAATGTTTAACCTTCATGGTCGAGATAAAGTGTAGAGACGCCTTCCTTCGTACATCGTGGATCTCTACTGACCTTCCTTCATCGTCAACACAAAGCACCCTTTTCGCGAAAAAATCTACCATAGTTCGATGGGCTTCTAACCAGTCCATTCCAATGATTAGGTCATACGTCCCTAGAGCAGTGACGTACACCTTCAATCTAGTAGTACACACTCCCAGGTCTACTAGAAAATTATCGACGTTAAGTCCTACCGCTTGTTTTTCCCCCGAAGCCATCTTGACTTGTTTAAAGTCATCATGCTCGTAGGCTGTCAACCCACACTTTTCTAATGCACAAGGCGAAATGAAGCTATCTGTAGCACTAGAATCAAATAAAATTTTAACATTGACATGATTTAGCATACCGGACGACTCCACCATCGTGGATTGATGTTCTACCTGGCGATTATTAACTGCTGCATAAATCTGGTGGCTACTACTCGCTCTTCCCATCGAGGCCTTTCCTTCTCTATGCACAAAGCCTACTTGTGACTCTGGACAATCACGCTAGTAATGAGGTCCTCCGCACCCCCAACAAGTAACCCGGGGTGGAACCTGGGTGCTTCCCTGTGAAGGCCTCTGAACTGGATTCCTTCCCCTAGAGCCTCTGCCCCTACTTGCTGGTCCCTGAGAAGGTCGTGGACCTGCCTGCGTCGTTGGCGATGAATGGGATGCTGCACACGCTGCCATTGAAATACTTATTGTAACTGCTCTAGGTGCGACTCTATTGCCATAAGGAGGTGGCCTAGAGCTTCCTTCCTTGGAGAAGGTCCTAGGGGTCTTCCCCACGAATCCAGGATGCTGTGGAATGGTTGATCTCATACCTCCGTTTAAATATGCTCCTCCGCGTAATGAGCATTTTCAACTGCTTTAGTTATTGACGATGGTTTCCACATCCGTACCATGGCCCTTATCTTAGGGTTTAACCCGTACACAAAACGTTCTGCTTGTCGTTGATTGGTATCCATGTACGAGACATATTTTACTAACTCCATGAACCTGATCTCGTACTCTTCCACGGTCCTGTTTCCCTGAGCTAGAGGATGAAATGATCCTACCTGTTGTTCCTCGTAGTAAGCAGGCAAATATTTCCTTTGGAACCTTTCCTCAAAAAGCTCCCATGAGACGGTGTCTGGGGTAAGGTGCATCTGCCTCTCCAGATTACCCCACCAATTTAAGGCACTATCCCTCAACTGAAAGATCGCTATCTTTTCCTTTGATGTGGATGCATAGTCTCTTAAGGTGAAACAACGCGTCATTCCTTCCAACCATGCCTCTGGATGTTCACTTGCACGTTCCCCGACAAACTCTGGGAGTTTGATCTTCTGTAGTTCTCTGGTGATGTCCCCTGGTGGAGGCCCTCCCTCTGAGTCCCTCAACGCTTCAAGGTTACCCACTCCAGATGGTGGGGGTTCCACTTCAACATCTGCTGACTGGCATCCCTTTAATGTCTCATTAATAGCCTCTAAGGAGTGCAAAATGAGAGCTAATTCAGGCGATGGTGGTGGCAACGCCGACGTTGGTGGTCCTTGCGATGATGCCCCACGACCTTGATTTCCCCGAGTCCTAACCATCTTGGATAACTGAATCTGCATTAATCCAAATGCTTATCAGGAAAGAGTTTAAGGCATTCCACATCTTGCTCAAACTTAATCTTGCAAACATAGGGTTAGGCGTAAGTTCTTTATACTTGTCTGTAAACAAACATTACTCCTATAAGGTAAGTGGTTAAACGTCAGGGTCAAAAGCCTCTAAGCTTGGTAACTTTGTTCAGGTAAGTTGCTAACTCCCTTGCCTTGCCAGCTATGCTAGCACTGCGAGGTACCTGCCAATTACTATTACTTACCTCCTTAAGTCCTTAGAGATTTGAAAACTAATTAAAGTGTTTTAAACACAATGTAGATTAATTATTAAAACCCCATAACCTAGATTAATATGTTAACCTAGGTTCCACTTTAATCCCCTTAATACTATACAAATGTTAATCAACATATTAGTATTAACCCTTAATATTAATCCTAGCAACATTTTATAATGTATACGCTACTAGCATAATGTAATTTTAAACTATTATTACCTCATTTCACAGTACATTACATTTAATGTCCCAAAGTATAAATTTGCAATGTGTAAGATTGTTTAGTGTATAATTTTATATAAATTATAAAATTATATATAGAATTTGGTGTATAATTTGATTGGTGTCTAAGTTATAATAATATTAGAATTTTAATATAATTCTATAATTATAAATAAAATATATAGTATACATATATTTATAATAAATAAATCGAATAATAAATAAATTTTTTAATTAAATGAATAAAAATAAAACAAGGATAAAATTGAAAATAAAATAAAAAATAAATCTAGAGGGTGGGCAACACGTGACCTCTCATGAGGCCCACGTGCCTCTTCCTCCCACACACACTTGTCGGTAGACTCTACAAAACCCTCCCTTACTCGGCCTCTTGTTAATTTTCACAACTTTGCTCGAGGGTTTCAAGTGGAGGCCCAAGCACGACCATGGATACATGGCCAGGTGCTTGAAGAGAACGACCATGGCTCCAGGTCGACCCTTCTCTGCTCAGCTCCCTATGGCCTTTCCGGTTGCACAACAACTCTCCATCCTCCTCCTTAAATCTTCCTTAAACTGCATCATTCCTTCAAGGGAAGATTGTCCGCTTGGTGCACTGGTCTTTGACTCAAGTGTGCTAGGTTGGCTATTGTGCTGGGTTTAGGCACTGTGCAAGATTTATGCCCCCCCCTTCTTCCGACAATAGCGCGGCGACTCGGTCGGGAACCTGCTTCTCGGGAGCCTTGCGCTTCTTCCTTCGAGGGGTCGAGACTAACTCTATGGGTTTGAATGGGGACGATGAAGGGTTTCCAGCTAAGTATTGGCCTCCCATGGGGCGTGCATGAGGTTTCTGCTGACCTCGTTTAGGGTTTGATGGGGCGGAGACACGAGGTGGTGGTGGCGTGGCAACCAACTGGGGTTGGGTTGAGTTTGTGGCTGTAGTTGGGCCTGGAAGTGTGGATGCTGGAATTGAACGCGTAGTGCATGGAACTTGCGCCCTATGGGCTCTCCTCCTCGTGGTCTGACGCTTGGTCTCGGCCTCTAGCCTGACGCGTACTGCACAATACATGCCCTTTGTGGGCTTCCTCCTCGTGGTTTGGCGCTGGTGGCGGTGCGGGTAGTGCACTGCCCCTTCGTGGGCTCTCTTCATCGAGCTTACTGCCCCAAAGCATCAACACCAATGTCCATCAAAGCTCAAGCTCGAGTCACAAAGGTAACACTCAAACCAAGTCACGAGGAGCAACATCCATACAAGGCGCCAAAGGAAGAGCCCACACGCCCATTTGTTATGCACTATGAACCCATGAGCTCTCACCGTGGGTGCCCTCTTTGACATTGTTTTGGATAATGGTCGATATTTGGTGATTGGCTTGATATTTGGATAGTTTGAGGACTCGGGGTTTGGGTGACAAAAGATCCAAAATCAAAGTGGAGAAGTCGTTCCTTGTATTTCCTGCTGAAGAAACAGGAAGACGTCGCTCAGATAGTTGCCATCTCTCTAAGTAAATTGTTGGTTCCTTATGACTAAATGGTGGGGAGGCTCAATCTCAATCCCAAAGAGGGTTGGCTTGAAATCGACTGTAACGGTGGAGGGGCGCTTTTCGCTGCTGCCACGAGTGAGCTAACATTGGACCAGCTACTAGATATCGTCTATCCAAATCCAACGTTTACTCGACTCATTTTGCAGGACTATGGAGTTGATAAGCTCCAAGATTTGTCCCTTTTATTCTTATAGGTGTGCATATATTTTCATTCGCTCGCTGGTAAATAGTATGGTGAGATATTTGCTTATTTATTCCGAAAATTGATATAAAATTCTATCATGGGAAACTTGTAGGATAAAGCATGGGATTAGTTAAGAAAAAACAAAAAGTCAGTTTAGGTATACATTTCCTTGTAGTTAAACTCTCGAAGGATGCTGTAAAGCCCTCTGTTTTGTTTATTCTATCTTCTTCATGGCCGTTATGTCTGTGAAAACATATAAGTTTCACTCTGTGTTTCTCTGTATTAAATTTGACATTTGAGGCGTCATTTAATTCAGAATTGTTGTTTTCATTTTGATTCTATCTGCAATCAATAACTGTTGTACTTCAGAATCGCTTGTTTTGGCAACCGTTGATACTGTTCAGTAGAGTCCTCTGCCTCTTCTGTCAGAATGCTTTTGCTAGTGGTGGCATATTTTGCTGGGGCTTTGTTTGGTTTCCTTTTGTATATAGTAATTAGTACATACACATTTCATAATCTTTTGTTTATTTTACAATATTTCTAAATCTAACTCTGTTAATTTTCTGTCTACGCAGGTGAAGAATAGTACAGGTGGTTGGAACAAGGTTCTTTTGGGTAGTCTTCATAGGTTTTATGGGTTGTAAATAAGGGGTTCCTTAGTGGTAATTTTGTTGATATTATGGTAGCCACGAGAGGTATTTATCTCCACGTGTAAACCTGATGAGAATAGAATATTCCGGGAAGCAAGAAGAAACCCTAATGAGTTGGCTAATAACCCTAGAAGACATGTCGACTCAAGAAGATAACTTGTATTAGGTTATTAGCCTCCAAGAGAAGAAGTCGGCTAGAAGAAATAATATATACTGAACAGACAGATACCTAGAATGAGAAGTCGGCCCAGACAGTTAGCCAGAATCAGTATAAATACATGAGGTCAGTCTTCATTTTGGCAGGCAGTCTCAGAATTGCAGAGCAGTACTTGTGCGCACTACAGTGCCCAATTTTGTGCGCAGGTTTGAGGAGAGCTGCCATTGCAGCTGCTGCAGCTAGCAGATCACGTTTGGCTTGGACTATTTCTTGGTTAGGGTTTGGACTATCTGATCAACTCTTGTTGGTGCGCTATCCTTGGGGAAAGGTGCGCTACCCTTTGTTTGGCTATCTAGCCTAGGGTTTTCTTCCGGAGTGATTCTCTGTCAAGGTTAAGGTGCTCAGAGGGTGGCTTTGGCCTATGGTTGGGTGACAATAACGATATTGTCAATGGTAAAACGAGCACATCCGTTATATTCTAATAGGTTATGGGCTCACACCTCCTTCATTCAGTCTAACCGCTGGAAGGAAACATAGCCGTAAGGTTATTAAGCTCGTTGAAGAACTGCCGCTAGGGTTTCTAGCAGGAACAGTCACCATAGCACTGCCGCTAGGGTTACTAGCAGGTGCAGTTGCAGAAACCCTAATCCTCTCATTGAGGCACCTTAAGTGAAGGGATTGACCTAATTTCTGGATATATTAGTGCGCCCTAGCCTAGCGCATCTCCTAATACTCTCAGCAAGACAAGACGTCAAGTTTGAGTTTTTGGTCAGATCTAGGGTTGACCAAGTCAAAGCAGCCATGACTTACTCTATGAAGTCAGAAAACAAGTTAGATGGAACTTCTAACTTTAGAGCGTGGAAGACAAGGATTGACCTCATCCTTGCCAAGAATAAAGTGTTGGATATTGTGAAAGGAAAGACCGTGAAACTAGAGTTTGAAGAAGGAAAAGAGAAGGAACCGCATAACGTTGCAGTTATGGAGAAGTTCAGAGATGGTGACATCAATGCTATGAGTATCATAGTGGAATCTATAAAAGACCACTTGATACCCTACATCTCCCATCTTGACTCATCGAAGAAAATGTACGATGCCCTAACAAACCTCTTCTCAGTCAGAAACATTGGACAAATAATGAGTCTGAAGAATGAGCTTCTTGACATGAAGATGAATGATGATGATAGCATAACATCATACTTTGTGAGAATCTCTCAGTTAAGAGATCAACTACAAGCTAGCTATTGAAGAAATCATTTCAGAGAAAGAATTGGTAAACATAGTACTCAATGGTCTTCCCAAGACGTGGGATGCATTTGCCGCAAGCATGAACACAAGGAAGGAGTATCCTACATTTGAAGAACTTTGGATTTGCTGTGCTCAAGAAGAATCCAGGATCAGTGCAAAAGAGAAACCCCAAAAGAAGTACGATGATCAAGCCTTCACAACAAGATTCAAGAATTTCAGAAACAAAAGGAAGTTTGGTTCAAAGAGGAAGACAAATCAAGAGAAAGATATTTCATAAATACAATGCTTCAACTGTCGAAAGTATGGTCACTACAAGAGTCATTGTCCCGAGCTAAAGAAAAGGAAGGAGAAATACGAAGCATCAGTTGCCAAAGAAAAGGAACCTACAAAGAAGACTAAGCAGGATGAAAGAGACTTCTTCTTCCGAAGGTAACAATACTCTTCTCATTTCTTGTACATATCTTGTTTGCATAGTCTCTGTACATATCTTGTATATCTATCTCCTAAAAGATAATATGTTCCAAGAAGAACTATACTTATGGAAGAACAACAAGATAAGGATTGCTATC
>ML778057.1:442604-469630 GCA_009831015.1 Picea engelmannii | reverse complement strand
CGAAATGAAAGGAATCTAATGCATATGTAAGAATGTTATAACGATCAAATACGACACATACCATGATACCTCGGACCAATTACCTCATGGAGCAAGAGCCCCCTCTGATGCAGGTCCAGGCCGGTAGTGATGGAGGCTGGTATCGCTGACAAGACGAAGCTGGCTGAGAAGAAGAAAGACGGGCCCTCCAGGGCCATGCTCAAGTCGCTCCTGCTCTCGGTACTCCATGTCTAGGACCATGTGGGCCTCGAGACATGATCTCCTAGTTATCCCTAGATATCGGGGATAACAGTTCCTAAGCTAGGGTTAGTAGTTAGGGTTTGATTCAAGGTTTTGAGAATTGTTGTGATCAAGTTCACTTCAAAACAAGAGGTCTTTAGATCAGTGCCTTAGGGTTAATGGAGTCAAAAGTGAAGGACGCAGTAGCTAAAGTATCAAAGATAGTACTGCTAAGGACTAGAGGGAGAAGCTTTGAGGTGTTGCTAAAGCAAGGCCTCAAAGTCAAAACCCTAGGGGAGAGAGGCTCATCTTGGTGTAGGGGAACTAGGCCTTGGTGCTCTTTCCTCCTTCCTTAACTCAATGGCAATTGCGGCTAGCTGAAGATATAGCATAAAACCAAGACAAGAGGGTTTGAGAAGCAAAGTGTTGCTACAACAAGGCTCTACCAACAAACCCTAGAAAAATCGGCCCAAAGTGTAGAAGGACTAGGCTTTGGTGCGTCTCCTTCTTCTCAGCTTGTAAATAGTAATGGCTAGCAAAATGAAGAGAGAATAAGAGTGTAGCTACGGCTAGGCTCTTTCCTTCTTCAAACAATGGCTGGAAAATCTCTTAATGGGGACATGAGACAAGGACCTACCATGTGTGCTTGTCACCTAGGGTTTATTCAACAAGTTTATAACAATATATGCAAGAAATAATAAATGCAACCATTCAATCAAGAAGTTTTGTAGAAAATCATTTACATATCACCAAGAAAAGAATAACAAACCCTAGTTGTAACACCTTCCACCAAGAGAAATGCCAAAATATGCCAAGAAAGTCTTCCTTCAACAAGTGCGTCTCACAATTTCAGCCAATAACCCAAGAGAGGGCGCAAATTTCAAACCTCACTAATGAGTGAGTGTGAGATCATCAAAAAATGAGAGTAAAAACTCTCAATATATACTGTATTAATGATCTAATTTTACTTTTAGGTCATAAAAAGGCCGACAAGGCCAAAATACTGAAAATCATACTGTTTTACATTAAATGACCAAAATTAAACCCTAATCAAGCTAAAGAGAGACGTCATGCCCCTTTGAGGGAGACGTTAGCCCCTTCTAGGGCAGATGCATTATCCTGGAGCAAAACGTTAAACCTCCTTGGGCTTCTCCAACCTGCCACACGTGCCAATACTGCCAAATCTGCCTCCCAAGACGACCACAAGGCTGGATGACGTCATGATCATCAAGGGTGACGTCTTAGGCCTTCCAAGGCCAACACTCAAGTGGAGAGGGCACAACCCCCCTAGGTCAAGCTTTGCCAGGGTGCCTCTAGTGGAACGTCCTCCTCTTCTTCGGTGCAAAGCCCCTGATCCAGCTCTATCCAGTCTCTGCCCCTTGATGGGGTCTCAACATCCATCTGATGGGCTCTTCAGCTTCATGGAGGTCCGAACTGATCATCTCCCCATGTGTACCGGTCCAAAATGGTACCTGTCCGCCGGGCATGATCCTGCATATCAACAGCTACGCCCTTCGTGGGCTCATAAGTCACAGGGATCATAGCAATGTCAATCTTATCTCATCATCAATATTATTAAACATGTGCATAAAATCCCTAATACATCAGTTAAAAGCTCAAAGACATTACACAAGCCTGCAATACAAGTTTGGGGAAAATGACAGGGCGTCCTATTGGGCTAGTGTCCACTAGAAAAGGAAAGTTTCCAGAAGAGAGCTCATCGGAGCCATGTAAGTGGGTGACGTGGTCAAGGGATGTCGTGGCAAGTGGGTGTAGTGGGAGCAGAGGACACAAGGTTTTACCTGTGGGTGCCTTTGTAGAAGGCGAGCTGCATCTGTCCTGGATGCAAATCTTTCCAATCCCATACCTTTATTCTTTTATTCTTTATTGCTTTTTCTTCAAGAGGTTAATCAGGGGACACTGCCTTGGCGTGGTGACCAGTGGTGGCAGCGTTACCCACAAGTACTTTTGCAGAAATGATAAGGCTGGCTCGTGATGAGACCCCTTTTCCCTTGGCCATGCAACCAAGAGTCACGACCCTGGCATGGTAACCAGGGGGTGGTAATGTCATACTGCTAGGCACCCATGGACCTAATAGGCTGGCTCGTGATGAGACCCCCTATCCTCTGACTAGGTCTTGTTTTGTTATTTTTACATGTTCCTCTTGTTTCTTGCCGAGAAGCCTTTTATTGCTTTCTCGGGGATCCTTGGGCGAAGCATCTCGAGGTTTTATTCTTAGGCTTTTATCTTTTGCTAGTTTTCTTTTACCTTCTGGGCCTTTAGCCCCTTCTTCCCACGAGGTAAGGTGCAATCTTGTAAATAGGTCAACCCATTGCCCGAACAAGTGCAAGGGATAGATGGGCGGGAAGCAAGATGAAAAAGTGGTGTCATTATGGGAGCAGACGATGGCTTTTCAGAAACCCTTCCCAGTGGCAAACCAAAACCTAAGGGCACAGGCTTACTAGGGCATCCTGTCAATCCCCCCAGACATGGTCAAGTGGGCAAGCGTAAGATCCAAGCATTTGTTAGAAATAAAAGGAAACAGATGCACATATTCAAAGGTTTTGATGATCAAAGTGACATATACCATGATACCCGAACTCATTACCTCATGGAGCAAGAGCTATCTCTGACAGAAGACCAATCCGATGGTGATGGATGCTGCTGCTGCTGACAAGATAGAGGCGCTGAAATGAAGAAAAGGTGGGCCATGCTAGAGTCGATCCGACTCTCGGTACTCCATGTCTAGGATCTATGGGCCTCGAGACATGATCTCCTATTTATCCCTAAAAGTGGGGGATAACATCTGGCTCCAACTCGGGGACATGTGCTCACTGTAGAGCGCATGAGAACCTCAACATCTCTGGCATAACCTGTTTACCAGCTTGATCTCAATAGCAACATTAGTAACAAAATGGGGCGGTAATGCCACCCCAACATACATATAATATATAAGACTGAAATAAAACAATCAATAGATGCGAATGTAAAGAAACACACTTACCTGTACTTACCTGTTGGCTGGATGTTGGGTGTAGTCAAACAGCTAGTGAAGCCAATCTAGCAACGTCCCACGATACCTGCCTTTGTGCTTCATTATAAACCAAAATAGTGATAAGTCAAGCACAAAAATGTCATGGGTTAGAATATATATCATATCATCAGAGATCACAAAGTCTAACTCATGGAGGCGGGTGGGAGGGATAAAACCATGCCAAGTCAACCTGAAAGAAAAGTACTCAATCCACTTCAGGAAAGGGTCATGAAAAGTCCAAGGTTCAGAAGATTGACTCAACAGCTCGACAAACTGGCTACCTAGGACGTCCTCGCACTCTAAAGGGACTGACAAGGATCTGGTAGGTGGCTAGCAAGCTCTTAAGGGAAAGTTGAAACACTGAGACGATAGACTTGAACTTGCGGTTTTCAACCAACCCTTGGATTCTCGGGTTTGCTTCAGAGGAGACTCAATACAAAAGTTGTAATTCCAAACCATGCCTTTAATGAAACAACAAGGTAAAGTAATAGTAGGTGGCTGGAGAAGGATGTTATGAGAATTCTTCTTTAGGCAAACAATGTTCTCATTAAAATTCGAGCACAGTGGTGGTTGATAATCTTCTTCATAGAATGAATCCAAGTGCTCAGAGGGGTACTCATCAAAATACTCAAGGTAAGATCGAAAATCGTCAGGAAAATATGGTGCTAGGTCAACCTTGGGTGTTTGGGGAGCATCGATAAATATATCATCCCCTTGCTACCACTGGTCAAAATCAAAGATAATCTGTTGTGATAACTGTGAAGGCAACAGTTGGGAACGATTCTCAATGTCGTAAATGGGGTCAATATCAAAACTAATTACATCCCATTTATGTCTTCAAACATGTATGAACTCATCAATATCAACTATGTCAGTATCGGTATCAGAACATGGAGGATTCAAAACATCCAACTCTTCTCTACTCTCTGCATCATAAGATAAAGAATCATTAAAAATCTGGAAGGGGAAACAACTCACCTTTCTTAATCCTTCATGTGCAGGAGCTTCAAGTATTTGGATAGCTTCATCAAGTGGAAGATTCGCCTCTACATCTTCAGTCTTGAGATATAGAGGATCTAGCTTGTCCAATGGTTCCATTTCTTCTTCACTCTCTGAATAATAGAACAAGGTATCATAAAAAAACTGGAAAGGAAAATGACTTACCTCATTCCCTTCATCTTGTGCAGGAAGGATAGGATCTTGGAGAGCTTCATCAGACTGAGGAGCGGTCACTGGTGCTTCATCCTCATAATTCACGTCTCTAGTTATATCTTCGCTGCATCTTGTTGAATCATGGGAGAAATCTTGCTCCTCTTCAAGGGGCTGGCAAGGTTTTTCATAAATCTCTTCTTTCACATCAGAGGGTTCTTGATGTTGAATATGATATGCATTTATGAGATTTGCTGTAATCTTAGTAGTGAATCCTCCGTCTTCCAAAGCTATTGTGAGATTATGAAGGGCATCTTCATATGTTTGGCAGCATGGTTTGGTAAAGTCAATAAACCTACTGATGAGGTGTATGAAAGATGATATACTCCTATCTTCACAACAACTCTTAAACCAATCTTGCAAGTAGGATGGCAGAGTGAGTATAAATAATTTTATAATAGCATCCTCTCCTCCCAATTCTGTCTTGCTCATATAGTCCAAAAAATTTATGATGTGAGGAGTTGGGAGACCAGAAAATCTTGGAGAGTTGTTTAGCCATTTTGTATCAAAGTAATTTGGGTATCCTTGAAAGCTTTTGAAATCAATAGTAGGATACATTTGTTCCCAGTCTGCCATGATCCCATAACTTGGAAATATCACAGATTTGAGAATAAGGTGCCACCCTAGAAAAGGTCAGTGGAGTCGCCAGATAATTTGCCTGAAACTATCAAAGGATAAGGGAAAACACCCTAAGTGGAGTTGCCAGGTAAGCTTGTAAGATAGGGCTTCTGAGGCAAGGCTTACCGAAAGTGTTGTCTTGAGGAGAATTGACTCAGTGTTCCTCGACAACGATGCCAAAATGTTATCGCACAGTTTGTAGCAAGGATAAGGGCTAGAGGTTGAAGAGTCAAACTGGCGTAACAGGAACCAATCCCACCCAATGTCACCTCAATGGGATGGTTCTTTCTTTTTAGGGAGGTAAGGCCCAGGGGAGACGTCCCTGGTGACCTGGGGTTTTGAGAAGGCAAAGGATTATAGGATAAAGATAGGTTTCCCCCTCACAAGTCACCACCAAGCAGATAGTCCGGCTAAACAACCAATAATAAAGTATAACCAAAGAAAAGGAGATGCACCTGCCTGAGACAAAGCAACAACGAAACTAATATATGCAAGATGCTCACTTGGTTAGTACTTCATAATACATATAAATCAATGACTATCTGATATACATATAAGCAATTTGATAATAAATATTAACGAAGTCAATGTTTATAAAATGGCAATGATAAATATGTCACTTCTTCAATAAATGTTAAAACGATGTGGCATTCAATGTAACAAATCAACACTTTATTCAATCAATGCCTTTAATCCACCATTCAATTGCTTATTAAGAAACGTTAGCTGCACCAATGATATTATAACTAGAGATGACGACAGCAATAGGTTAGTCAGGTTAGTTCCTAAGATAGGGCTAGTAGTTAGGGTTTGATTCAAGGTTTTGAGAATTGTTGTGATCAAGTTCACTTCAAAACAAGAGGTCTTTAGATCAGTGCCTTAGGGTTAATGGAGTCAAAGTGAAGGACGCAGGAGCTAAAGGATCAAAGATAGTACGACTAAGGACTAGAGGGAGAAGCTTTGAGGTTTTGCTAAAGTAAGGCCTCAAAGTCAAAACCCTAGGGGAGAGAGGCTCACCTTGGTGTAGGGGAACTAGGCCTCGGTGCTCTCTCCTCCTTCCTTAACTCAATGGCAATTTCGGCTAGCTGAAGATATAGCATAAAACCAAGACAAGAGGGTTTGAGAAGCAAAGTGTTGCTACAACAAGGCTCTACTAGCAAACCCTAGAAAAATCGGCCCAAAGTGTAGAAGGACTAGGCTTTGGTGCGTTTCCTTCTTCTCAGCTTGTAAATAGTAATGGCTAGCAAAATGAAGAGAGAATAAGAGTGTAGCTATGGCTAGGCTCTTTCCTTCTTCAAACAATGGCTGAAAAATCTCTTAATGGGGACATGAGACAAGGACCTACCATGTGTGCTTGTCACCTAGGGTTTATTCAACAAGCTTATAACAATATATGCAAGAAATAATAAATGCAACCATTCAATCAAGAAGTTTTGCAGAAAATCACTTACATATATGATATCACCAAGAAAAGCATAGCAAACCCTAGTTGTAACACCTTCCACCAAGAGAAATGCCAAAATATGCCAAGAAAGTCTTCCTTCAACAAGTGCGCCTCACAATTTCAGCCAATAACCCAAGAGAGGGCGCAAATTTCAAACCTCACTAATGCGTGAGTGTGAGATCATCAAAAAATGAGAGTAAAAACTCTCAATATATACTGTATCAATGACCTAATTTTACTTTTAGGTCATAAAAAGGCTGACAAGGCCAAAATACTGAAAATCATACTGTTTTACATTAAATGACCAAAATTAAACCCTAATCAAGCTAAAGAGAGACATCATGCCCCTTTGAGGGAGACGTTAGCCCCTTCTAGGGCAGATGCAGCATCCTGGAGCAAAACATTAGCCCTACTTGGGCTTCTCCAACCTGCCACACGTGCCAATAATGCCAAATCTGCCTCCCAAGACGTCCACAAGGCTGGATAACATCATGATCATCAAGGGTGATGTCCTAGGCCTTCCAAGGCCAACGCTCCAGTGGAGAGGGCACAACCCCCCTAGGTCAAGCTCTGCCAGGGTGCCTCTGGTGGAACGTCCTCCTCTTCTCTGGTGCAAAGCCCCTGATCCATCTTTGTTCTGTCTTTGCCCCTTGATGGGGTCTCAGCATCCATCTGATGGGCTCTTCAGCCCCATGAAGGTCCGAACTGATCATCTCCCCATGTGTACCGGTCCAAAATGGTACCTGTCCGCTGGGCATGATCCTGCACATCAACAACTATGTCCTCCGTGGGTTCATAAGTTACAAGGATCATAGCAATGTCAATCACATCTCATCATCAATATTATTAAACATGTGCATAAAATCCCTAATACATCAGTTAAAAGCTCAAAGACATTACACTAGCCTGCAATACAAGTTTGGGGAAAATGACAGGGCGTCCTATTGGGCTAGTGTCCACTGGAAAAGGAAAGTTTCCGGAAGAGAGCTCATCAGAGCCATGTAAGTGAGTGAGGTGGTCAAGGGATGTCGTGGCAAGTGGGTGTAGTGGGAGCAGAGGATGCAAGGTTTTACTTGTGGGTGCCTTTGTAGAAGGCGAGCTGCACCTGTCCTGGATGCAAATCTTTCCAAGCCCATGCCTTTATTCTTTTATTCTTTATTACTTTTTCTTCAAGAGGTTAATTAGGGGACACTGCCCTGGCGTGGTGACTAGTGGTGGCAGCGTTACCCACAAGTACTTTTGCAGAAATGAGAAGGCTGGCTTGTGATGAGACTCCCTTTTCCTTGTCCATGCAACCAAGAGTCACTACCTTGGCATGGTAACCAGATGGTGGTAATGTCATACTGCTAGGCACCCATGGACCTAATAGGCTGGCTCGTGATGAGACCCCCTATCCTCTGACTAGGTCTTGGTTTGTTATTTTTACGGGTCCCTCTTGTTTCTTGCTGAGAAGTCTTTTATTGCTTTCTCGGGGATCCCTGGGCGAAGCATCTCGAGGTTTTATTCTTAGGCTTTTATCTTTTGCCAGCTTGCTTTTACCTTCTGGGCCTTTAGCTCCTTCTTCCCATGAGGTAAGGTGTAATCCTGTAAATAGGTCAACCCATTGCCTGGGCAAGTGCAAGGGATAGATGGGCGGGAAGCAAGATGAAAAAGTGGTGTCATGATGGGAGCGGATGATGGCTTTTCAGAAACCCTTCCCAGTGGCAAACCAAAACCTATGGGCATAGGCTTACTAGGGCATCCTGTCAATCCCCCCAGACATGGTCAAGTGGGCAAGCGTAAGATCCAAGCATTTGTTAGAAATAAAAGGAAACAGATGCACATATTCAAAGGTTTTGATGATCAAAGTGACACATACCATGATACCCGGACTCATTACCTCATGGAGCAAGAGCCATCTCTGACACGAGACCAATCCGATGGTGATGGATGCTGCTGCTGCTGACAAGATAGAGGCGCTGAAATGAAGAAAAGGTGGGCCCTCCAGGGCCATGCTAAAGTCGATCCGGCTCTTGGTACTCCATGTCTAGGATCTGTGGGCCTTGAGACATGATCTCCTAGTTATCCCTAAAAGTGGGGGATAACACTTCCTACATGTGACAGGAGTTTTGAATTGAAGCTCTTCATTATCACCCTGCAAAACTTCACCTTTGCATTCTGATGCATGCACATGTGGGAGTCTCTCATCAATAATTACATCTCTAGTTATAACAACTTTTTTGTTTATTGGATCATATAACTTGCATGCATATGATTCGGTGCTATACCCAATAAATATGCATTTCCTACTTTTAGTCTTCAACTTATGTCTCTTTGTATCTAGGACATGTGCATATGCCAAACAAGCAAAAACTTTGAAATTGGTTATCTCTAGTTTCCTTCCTAACCAAACTTCATAAGGGGTCCTTCCATGAACCGCCTTTGTCGAATTGTGAGTTAACAAAAATACTTTTTTCTGAACTGTGTCAGCCCAAAACTGATCACTGAGATGATGCCCTTTCAGCATGCATCGAGCCATCTCCATAATGGATCGATTCTTTCTCTCTGCTACCCCATCTTGGTGTGGTGTTTTGGCAACATAAGTTTGTCTTTGAATACCATGATGATATCAAAAATCATGGAATGCACGTGATTCATGCTCACCTCCTCTATCACTCTTGAGCACCTTGATTCGCTGACCACTTTCATTTTCAACCATAGCCTTGAATTGCTTAAAAATTGCAAACACATCAGATTTGTTCTTTAAAAAATATACCCATATTTTTCTTGAAAAATCATCGATGAATGTTACAAAGTATTTAGCACCTCCAAGGGATTGGGTTCTCATTGGACCACAAATATCATTATGAATTAATTCAACTACTTAAATTGCTCTAGTTTTGCTATTATCAAATTTGAAACGATGTTACTTCCTTACTAGACATGCTTCACATACACCTTTATCTTCCACAATGTTAGGCAATCCATTCACCAAATTATGTTTATGAAGCAACTTCAAATAAACGTAGTTAAGATGACCATATTTTCCATGTCATAATTGATTTTCTAAAGTAGAACATGTCAAAAAAGCTTGTTGTTACTTTGGAATACCATCAAACTTGTACATATCATTACACCGCAATCCTTTGGCAATAATGTTGTTGTTACTATCTTTAATCAAACACCGTTTCTTATCAAACACAATAATATAGTTTTCATCAATAATTTTACCAACAAAAAGCAAGTTTGTCTTTAAGCCAAGAACATAGAAGACATTCTATATATTTTTGATGCAATCTCCTGGAACTCTCATGGGTACTTAACTTCTTCCTTGTACCTCATGAATATAGTCACCAAGAATGATGATCTCCTTATCACGGGGAGCAAGTTTTGAAAAAACTTCTTGCTTACTAGTCATATGCTTGGTGTCACCCGAACCAATTGTTGAAATAATGTAATTGCGAAGAGCATTCTTATTATTATTGTTATTTTATTATTAGGATTAATCCCCATTGTGGATTAATCATGTCGGTAATTGTATTAGGACCAAATCCCCTTTTGCGGATTGGTCATCGGACAATTGTAATAGGCAGAATAAGAAGTCGGCCCCAACAGTTATTATTGAAGACCCATAATTAATTAAAGGTGGGTTTACCCACCCAGAGTGAGAGGTCGGCCCTGCCAGTGAAACCCTTTCACATGTGCCAGTCTTATATATATAGGAGGCTAGCGCCTCACTTTAAACATACAACTCACTTGCTCATTCTCTTATGAGGCAAGCTGCAATTACCAGTTGGAGAGAGGGAGAAGAGTGGCGCATCGTTTGGAGAGGACTATCTGTATTGGTTTGAGTTATCTCTTGAACATTGTATTGACAATTTATGATAAGGAAGTTTTTGCTTGGTTTTCTTCCCCTAGAGGGTTTCCCAGGATAAATGCTGTGTCTTTTGTGAATGTATATTTCTCAGTGATCTTGTTCTTATATTGCTCTTATCTATTGAAATGCAAAGAACTATAATAATGGCATAAACATTAACACCAATGTACCGGACACATTGAGAAGTAGAGATGTCAGTAGGAGAAGCCATAAACAAATAATTAGTGGTGGGTTCTTGTGGAACAACTATACTACTTTCTACAAAATGACTTTGATGCCTCCTATTAGTGTTTGTAGCTCAGACATGTATTTCTGTGAGGGTGTCTACTTGTGGAAATCGTCATTAAATGTATCCCACACCTTTCCTAGAATTCACTTTATTAATTTATTAATAAAGTGAATGTCTTTTATTAAATTGACTTTTAAATAATAAAGTGGCTAAGTTAAAGTCACTTAATTATTTAATTAAAAGAGAGCCGTTGATCTAATGATCTAATGTTGATCATTGAGATTAGGTAAATGGCTCAAGTAAAAGACAGAGAGGGTAAAGGAAAAGACACAATCAATTTTCATTTCGCAAGTCCCGTCAAGTGAAGGAGAAAAAAATAGAATTGGTTTTTCAGCTTGGCGAGAAAGCAAAACAGGTTGCATGCATCCCAAGGCAGCATGGAAATCGAGCCAACACATCTTTTGAGGTAGCACGTCTTGAGGTAGCATGGAATTCGAGGCAACATGTCTTTCGAGGCAACACGTCTTTTGAGGCAGCACATAAATCGAGGCAACACAAATTTCAAGGCAACACGTCTTTTGAGGTAGCACGAATTTTGAGGCAGCATGTCTTTTGAGGCAGCATGGATTTCGAGGCAACACTTCTTTCAAGGTAGCATGCCTTCCGAGGCAATTGCATTTCTTGCAACAGGTACAGATCTGTATAGATCTGTACGGACAGCCTCAGTGTTTGGCAGCACGCAAATCGAGGCAACATTGTGGTTCAGGTTTGCAGATTTGGTTTGTGGTTTTAATTTCTCAGAGCCATTTTCCCTGCGAAGGGAGCTCTTGTAAGTTCTGATGTTATTTGATGACGAACTGATTTGGAATAACAGAAAAATTATTGTGTACTGTGTGTGATTGTTTTTCTCATTTTTTTCCGCTGCATGCAAGAGTTAATTATTTCAGCAAAGTATTTAGATCTGATCTGTTTACTTAATTAGCTGATCTAGAGTAAATTTAACATGTCCCCCCTCTACTTCTTCCTCTAAGATGCCCTCTACCTCTATTCCTGTCAGCCTCATGTCTTTGTTTAAGATAACACTCTTCTTCTTATGATTACTCTTGCTACGATAATTACAATGCTTAGAACTTTGAGAAGTACCTGTCTGTTTTGAAGAATTTTTCTTCCAATTTTGATGCCAACTATACCTTCCGCTTCGACGACCTCTGTCAGAACCTCTTCCTTTGTGTCTTCCTGTAAAAGCTCTATCTGGTTTTGCAAGTTTATTTTTCTTGAGTTGGTGCACTTCCTGGAGTAGTAAGCCTACAAGTTCTTCAAAGGTGGGAACTTGATTTCGAGAAGATACACAAAATGAGGCTACAAAATTATGATACACATCTCGTAGGCTATTAAACATAATGGTTATGAATTTCTTATCTTTAATGTCCGTGTCAATTGCTGGTAACTCATTTTTTAATTCCTGCCATTTCTGAACATGATCTATAACGGAATCTGATGCTACCATCTTCAAACTGGTTAATTGGTTTCTCAATAATAAAATTCAAAGTAAGTCTCATAAATTCTTTAACTTCTTCCAAACATCAATAGCGTTAGTAATATTACAAATGTGAGGAAGAAGATCATCTTCCAAAGCAAAGGTAAGAAGAATCACTATGCAATAGGTACCTTTGCCGTTCGTACACTGCATTAATATTTTTGTTCGTACAAATTATGCATAGCTGCTGTATGATTTAATTCACTTAGCCACCACTGTTTTCTGCTCACAGAGACAACCACCGTATAGATTCAAGCCGCTGTACGATTTAATTGAGCTGTCGTACAGATTTGTTGAACTGCAGTTAATATGGGTACAGTTGTTGTATAGATTCAAGCTGCCGTATATTTAATTGATATACCTTGCAGATTCAAACCGCCATATATTTAATTGAGCCACCATACAGATTCAAGCTGTCGTGTAATTTAATTGAGCCGCTGTACAGATTCGCTAAGCCACAGCTCTACAGGTTTGATTTCACTTCCGCCGTATAGATTCGCTGAGCCGCTGTCATAAAGGTTTGTGGATAGTGCCACCATACGATTCTTCTCACAGCTGTACAAAATTCTTCTTTTCCTGTCCATACAGATGATCTTCTTTGACTCTGCAATTCCATGTCTCTTTTGCCAAATTCTCTGTGCCAAACTTTGTCTTGACACAATACTTTGAAGCTACCCTATGCCACAATCACTGTGGCTCTGATACCATGTTAAACTATGCTATGGAGAATATGCAAGATACAAACGAGAGAGTTTGAATGAAAAATCTATTATATCAATGTGTATTTGATTACATATAGTGGTGTTGTATATATATTTAGCAACTTCCGTTATTCCTGTTAGAAACCACTCACCTAATTTTATAATTACATTAATGTCATTTATTGTATATGACTTATTTTCACTTTATGATATTATATTATTATCTAGTACATTTATTATTAATGAAATAAACATTTCAATATCTAACACTACTCTCATGGTCCTTGGCCAACCAGGGGGGAAGGTGACATTCATGGAGGATGACTTGGCATGATCAGTTTGTCATTCCCTTTTCATTCCTTTCAGCATATCAGATGGATTCTTCATGTTTGTACCATTGTTGGACGTTGCTTTAGGGCATATCATGTATTTTTCATCTTATTGTAGGTGCTTTTCCATGGTTGATCATTGTTGGAGAGATTTCTTATTGCTTCCCCTCTTGTTCACGATGCTCTAGTCCCTCCTCTCACTTGGTTGTTGCATTCAAGTCTTATTCCTAGTTGTTGTGTCTTTTAGCATGGGCGGTGCTTTCTTAGTGATTTTCCTAGATATTATTCACATTTTACTACCATCCATTCATTTTGCCTAGGTACCATCCATTAAAAGTGATTTAGCAGTAGAAATAGCAGCCAGTATAAACTTTGCATAGAAAAGATATAGAGTCTATGGGATTTGGTGCTAAGGAAGATACGTTGGCTCTGCTCTTCTATATTTTTAAAGGGAACTAATTGCAATATCGCCTTGCCAATTAATCATCACACCGTTGTAATGGTACTGTTCTTTATTGTAATAGAAGCTGCATGCTTTTCAAGATAAAAGGAAAGGATTTGTAAGAGTGAAGATGAAAGAGAGGGCATTACTTTCTATTTGCTTTGAACAAGATTGAGCATGTTTCTTCCAAAACTTGAGCAGCTTTCTCTCGAAGCTTGAACACAATACAACAATATTGATGCTTTCTGCCCACGGGTCCTACATCTTGTATATATACTCTCTTATGCATTGAAAAAGGGACCTGTGATATGGGCAAACTTCACTTTTTATAATCTTTCCAATGGTAGATAAAGTATTGTAAGTTCAATAATTTATTGGTGAGTTTTTTGCACTTCATGATTCAACCCTTCCAATGTTCTGCAAAGGGTAGGTCTGACTAATGCTGACAAGATTCTTGGATTTTTCCATTTGTCTGAAGGGTTCTTTTAAGACTCTTGCAAACATGCACTGTCATTAGTTTGTTATAAACCAACTAGTTTCATCTAGTCCAACATACTTGGCTATCCAAAGTGTCTTAAATCTCCATTCAAATTGATTTGGTATTTTTCCTATTTTCCTTTTACTGTTTCTGTACTTTTAATTTTGAACATGTAATCTTGAAGACAAAGAAGGTTTCAATTTTATCCATGGCATGCTAGTATGTTGATGGGAAACAACAGACCAAAATCTAATGTCTATAATGGGATCGTGTTTTCCATTCTGCCTGTGTTTTTAGGGCTACTTAATTTATGATACTGTATGGTTGATGAAATATAATATTGTTTCTCAGGGAAATAATTATCGTCATCTAGATGAAGGTTATGACGACATGCCTGGTAAGTTGAATGAGTTTGATTTGCAACTCTTTATTTCTATTGCCCTAGCTGTTTTGGCATTTGTTTGGCATGGTTTTCTAATTTTAATAGCAAAACATTCTTTACAGCTCATGTAAAGGCTTCGATGATGGGATGCTCACTGACAATTCCAGTGACAGCAGGAAGATTTCATCTTGGTATCTGGCAGGTATCTGCTTTGAATCCAAGTAACTGAGTTACGGTTAACCCAATGCCATGTACAGAGTCCGGACCAAAAGATTGGCAATCCATTTGTTTCTTGAGATGTAATTATGCTTTTAGAATGTGACTTGATTGTTTGTGTTTAAATACATCTTATTTCAGTATCAAACTTAGACTAAATTAGATTTGAGCCTCCTATAAATATCCAACAGCTATACCACTATTTTTTATGGGCTGAAGCACTATTAACCAAGTTTTGAAATAAAATTGCAGCGGAAATAATTTATGAACAACAGACATTAACTCTCATTTGGCACAAAAATCTGTGCATAAACACTTGAAGAAATACACAGAAAATATGGACAGTTTTGAGGAGAAAAAATGTTTTATTCAGCTCAAGGAAATTCAGAACTATTACAACAGCAAATAACATCATCATAAAACACAGATTTTCACTGGTTTTAGCAAGATTCTTCTCTATACAAACAGTTCCAGACTGTATCTAGAAAGGACAGCCATGACTGTACGACCTGTGCAGCCCAGGACAGCCAACAATCCTTCACAAACAATCACCATTCTGCATAGAAAATCGTGCCAAAAGAAACTGTACGGAACAGAAGATAAAAACTCAGCGAATGTGCATTGGAAATCATGCCAACCTGCTGTAGAATGACAGCCTCGATTTCTGTGCCCTCCCTTTGTTGTACGACCAACTTACATAGCTGTACGGCCTCCTCTTCTGTTGCTGTACGGACTGTATTAATGGTTGCAAATGCTCTTGGGTTGCGTGCCAATCCCACTCCTTGGGATGTGTGCCAAACCCTCTATGCTGTAGCTCTTCCTCCAAGCCAACACTCTTCCTTGGGATTCGTGCCCCTTCACCTTCCCTCAACCTCTCCTCAAAAGTGCGCCCTCCTCCTAATGAGCTGCCTTTTATTAAAATTTTGAATGTAACTGCCCTAACCCTTGGTCTTCTAATGAGATTGATGATCAATATTAGATCTTGCCATCATGAGATCAAGGGTCACGACTTAATCATTCGTTGAGGTCACTTAAGTCATTAAAGCGACCCATAACATCATAAAGTCACTTTTACATTAAAAAATTAAAAGACCCAACTTTATAAAATCACTTTATAAAGTTACTTTATAAAAACGTATTATAAAGTTACTAGGAGTAAGTGTGCTTGGTCACTTCCGCATGTTGAGCGCTGCCAATGCAAAAGTACCTCCAAGCTACCAAATTTCAACACTCCCTCTTAGCGAGAGGTACTTTTGGTATCACCACCAGAATTTGTCTCCATCTCATCAGTTGCCATAGCTGCTCCCTCTGTACTAGAAGTCTCTGCTCCCTCTGAATAGGAAGCCACTACTCCCACTGCACTGGAAGCCTTTGCTGCTACCTCTGCTGTACCACGATCTTAAGACATGCTCCTAGGAGACTGCACACTCTCCTGAGTATCCATCTGTGTCGACTCATGCTTGTTGAGTCCTCTGAGAGTCTCGAAAGAAGACTGAGTCCCCGGTATCAACTCTCTCTCCTGTGCTACATGCCAACTCTCCGACACAGAATCTGAGTCCAAAAATTCACTGGAGCCCAACACAGGTCGACCCAACAACCTGTACAAGCCCTCATACCTGACACCAAGCATTGCTGCTATGTCAGTAGTTGCTCCCACAAGCTATAAAAACACATGTCCACTGTAGAAGACAACTCCAAATCCACTCTCATCCAAAGCTGACACTGAGAGCAAATTAACTGTCAACTCTATTATATATAATACCTCGGCAACCTCCAGAAAACCTCATGACTCTAGTTGGAATCTCACCCTTCCAACCCCCTTTACTGCAAGTTGTGGGCCGGCTCCACAATTCACTCTGCAGTTTGAGTTTATCTCTGTTAGATCGAGGAAAATTGACCTCAACCCAGTCATGTGCTGAGAAGCCCCACTGTCCTCAAACCACGACTCAATGTCCTCGAATGATAGGCACCCACTGCCCACGGAACCAGTCATGAGAGAGAACTCCTTCTCATATCTCTCAACAAACTCTACAACCTTTGCTGAAGCTGACACCTCTGGTTCCGACTTCTTCTTCTTCTTGTTCGAACATTGACTAACATAGTGGCCAGTCTTGTGACATGCAAAGCATCTCACCTTGCTCATGTTCTTCTTCTTCTCATTGCCCTTTACCACAAGAGCAACGTTCTTGTTGTCTGCACCATCCAATGCCTTTTCCTGAGACCCTCTCGGATTTCCTCTTGCGTAAAATCATCCCACAATCTGCTCCAGTCAGGGAGCTTCTCTCTCCCCACCACACACTTCACAAAAACCTCCCACTCCTTGGTGAAGCCTTTGAGGGCTATCCGCACCAACTCTGAGTCAGGAATGACTTCTCCAACAACTTCCAACTCGTCCTTCACCTGTGCAACCCGGGTGAGGTAGGTGGCCACACTCTCTCCTTTGGCCATCCTAGCACCATGGAGCTTGTCCCGGAGAGCCATTTTCCGGTTCTCGTTCTTTGCCTCATACAAACTTTTCAATGCATCCCACATTTCTTTGGCTGTCTTCTTCTCAGCCAAGTGTGGAATAAGGTGGTCTTTGACCTCGTCCAAGATGTTTCTCTAAGTCGTGGCTTCCTTCACCTTATGAATATCAAGAGCTATGGGATCTGAAGCAGGTACAGGCACGATGGTGTTCGCAAACAACCATAATTTGTTCTCCTTGAGAACACTGCTGATTCTAACCTTCCATTGCAAGTAGTTGGAGATCCCCTCCAACCTATCTTCAAATCTGATGCTGGAAGTCATCTTTGTCCTCCTGACAAAGGACCTCTTCTGCCTTTCTTCAAGTTAATGCTTCAGCAAATCAGTTGTTGTCCCAAGTGCCAAAGCTGCCCACTGAACTTCAGAGCACCTGCTCTGATACCATGTTAAAATACATCTTATTTCAGTATCAAACTTAGACTAAATTAAATTTAAACCTCCTATAAATATCCAACAGCCATACCACTGTTCTTTATGGGCTGAAGCACTATTAACCAAGTTCTGAAATAAAATTGCAGCGGAAATAATTTATGAACAGCAGACATTAAATTTCATTTGACACAGAAATCTGTCCATAAACACTTGAAGAAATACACAGAAAATATGGGCAGTTTTAAGGAGAAAGAATGTTTTATTCAGCTCAAGGAAATTCATAACTATTACAACAGCAAATAGCATCAGCATAAACACAGACTTTCACTGGTTTTAGCAAGATTTTGATCTATACAAACAGTCCCAGACTGTATCTAGAAAGGACAGCCATGACTGTACAGCCTGTACGGCCCAAGACAGCCAACAATCCTTCACAAACAGTCACCATTCTGCATAGAAAATCGTGCCAAAAGAAACTGTACGGAACATAAGATAAAAACTCAGCAAATGTGCATTGGAAATCGTGCCAACCTGCTGTAGAATGACAACCTTGATTTCTGTGCCCTCCCTTTGTTGTACGACCAACTTACACATCTGTACGACCTCCTCTTCTGCTGCTGTACGAATTGTATTAATGGCTACAAATGCTCTTGGGTTGCGTGCCAATCCCACTCCTTGGGATGCGTGCCAAATCTTCTATGCTATATCTCTTCCTCCAAGCCAACACTCTTCCTTGGGATTCGTGCCCCTTCACCTTCTCTCGACCTCTCCTCAAAAGTGCGCCCTCCTCCTAATGAGTTGCCTTTTATTAAAATTTTGAATGTAACTTCCCTAACCCTTGGTCTTCCAATGAGATTGACGGTCAAGATTAGATCTTGCCCTCATGAGATCAACGGTCACGACTTGATCATTTGTTGAGGTCACTTAAGTCATTAAAATGACCCATAACATCATAAAGTCACTTTTACGTTAAAAAATTTAAAAACCCTACTTTATAAAATCACTTTATAAAGTTACTTTATAAAAACGTATTATAAAGTTACTAGGAGAAAGTGTGCTTGGTCACTTCCGCACGCTGAGCGCTGCCAATGCAGAAGTACCTCCAAGCTACCAAATTTCAACAGTTTGTTCCTTGCCTTTTCTTTCATATAACTAATGGATGTCTTTGCTTGCCAAAATTTTGAGGGAAGAATTGCCCATCAAAGAAACAAAATTTATTAGACAAGCTATTATGTTTTAAAGAAAAATAGTGGCCTTACAACTGAGAAACTGTTTCAGTTTATAAAAATCACAATTCATGCATGACATTTAGCTGTTTTCTAATGCTGAAGATGAGCCATATTAAAAATAGCACTCTTTATTCACTTATCAAAATAGAGAAAGAATGGGCTAATTCCGCAAACTTTGGTCTTATGAGCTTATAAGAAAAAAAACATTTACTTACAATTTTATTTATACAACAAAATTGTTGTGTTTAGACCCAAAATTCCCTCCCCATAGTTACTGGACTTGATCAGGGTTCCTCGGAACCGTCAATTCTACAGTCTACCTGACTTGGCCCCTATAATGGGTCAGTTCAGCTCAAACCTGGTCTGGGCAGCCTGGACCTGGTTTGACTCGGCAGGTTCAATGAAAAACTCATTGAGCATTGAAAAATCCGCTAGACCTGGAAAGTTAAAATTCGGGTTTTTGGGCATTTCAAGCTCATTCTTACTTGTTTCTCCTTAGCATTTTTGGGAAGAGTTTATGAGATGGGTTTTGAAAAAATCATAATTTCATGATGGTTCATGAATCATATTTCATACCATTGTCCATGGTGATTTTGAATTTTAAATCTCTATGATAAGATGATTGATCGTAATTGTATGATATACTTGGATATGCTTATTTTGCTTTATATTCAATGTTTTTGCATTGTAATCTCTCTTGCCTAATCTAAATTCAGTGCAATTTTTTTCTTGAAAATATTTTTTTCTATATTATTCAATACCCATGTCATTGCTAGGTTGACTCATGATTTTTTGTTGGATCCTAGTTTGACACATTGGTCAAATTGAGTCTTGTGCTGAGTTGAGTCTGGTGACTTTGGCCCTCCCGCTTGGGAAGCTTTGTTTGCAAAGGTTGAGGACCAAAAAGTAGCTACTTTAATGCGTCATATTCTTCCTTGGCTTGTTCAATCGAGCTACTTGTCATATTCTTCCTTCGTTTGAATGTTTTGCTATTTTGGTATTGTTTCTTGATTGGAAGGAATGTGCAAAGCATCTCTTAAGAGTTGTTTCTCATCAACCTTATCCAATATGCACCCGAAGCCATTGAAAAATCATTGTACTCCAATTCATTCACACATATGAGCAAATTTGCTTGAGGCCCTCCCGCTTGGGAAGCTTTGTTTGCAAATATTGAGGACCAAAAAGTAGCTACTTTAATGCGTCATATTCTTCCTTGGCTTGTTCAATCGAGCTACTTGTCATATTCTTCCTTCGTTTGAATGTTTTGCTATTTTGGTATTGTTTCTTGATTGGAAGGAATGTGCAAAGCATCTCTCAAGAGTTGTTTTTCATCAACCTTATCCAATATGCACCCGAAGCCATTGAAAAATCATTGTACTCCAATTCATTCACATATATGAGCAAATTTGCTTGAGGTTGTTACACCTCACATTGTATGAGGTTCCAAATTGTGATTTTCATCACATTTGTGGAGATTTGCTGCTGGTTCTTTGGAGCTTTTGGACCGATTTGGGGGGATTCATCTTCATGGAGCCCCTTTTCTTCATGGCCTTGGATCATTTTGTTATCACCCAATCCAACACCCTTGTGCAAAGCCTCTCACAAGGTGCAAGAGAAGTGTAACCTTTGGAAGTACTTGCCACTGTCACCTTAGCAATTAGTTCCCTCATTTTAATGAAGGATGAAATCCAACACAAGGTAGGCTTCCCTAGCAACCTCAAGGAATCCGATAGCAAGACAAGTCAAGTTTACGGCCTCCTATATTGGTTACTTAATCACACTACCACTTAGGTCAATGTTGTCAAAGAAAATATAGGGTAGTTTAGTGAAGTAGTTTCCAGATTTGTATAAGTGAAAAGTCCAAGGCAATTGATGATATCTAACAAGTCAAAACAAATCAAGGATATATACCCCAAGCACTACAAAATTCAAATCAATGAGGAAACTATGGCTGTCATAAAACTTGTATTTTAAGATGAATGCTTCAGCAAGTTACAACAGCAGAAATATAACAGCCCTTAAAACCAATAGTCATGCAATGAATGAAGGCCAAAAATGCAAGCCTATTGTAGCGTTTAGATAACAAAAGCTTGCTGAAATGTAAATGGCATAAAACAAGGTTAAAACCTCCAAGACATCAAACCCTCGCAAGCTGAAAATTGCAACAGAAATACAAGAAATGATGTCAAGGCAGATTCCAAGGTGACAAATGCCACCAAAACTCTAGACGTCAAGCTAAGAAAGAATTGGGAGTTGAAGGTGAGTCCTAATCTAACCATAAAACATCAAGGAGAGGTAAAACTAGGGCTTAAGGTTACTTGCAAGAGGACAAATACTAGTGCCATCTAGCTTCCTTGGGCATATGGAGTCAAAGATGTAACTTTCTTGGAGAGTAAAGGTAAGAAAAAGACCTAAGAATTAAACCCTAGGGTAGTCCACTACAAACCCTAGGTGTTAATTCTTTAGAAGAACTACTCAAGGTAGTCCACTACAAACCCTAAGAGGCCGTCCTATGTCTTCTAACAACCTTTAGCAAGAGATCAAATGGATTTTGGTTAAAACCCTAGAGTAGTCCACTACAAACCCTAGAATTTTAGCCTATAAGAATAAGACTAGGGTAGTGTTAGTACACTTTTTGAATCATAAATCAAATCTGAAATGAAGTAAAATCAGCAGTAAAAAAACAACTAATTGTAGGAGAAAATGCCCCAGATGTCACCAGCAAGTCTTGTTGCTGTTTGAGTAGCTTCGGAAGATATTCTTATTGTATTCATATTGTATTAGACCAAGACAAAACCCTAAAGAACAATATTATATTATTTGTTAAGTCGGCCCTATTGTGCCTTTGTAAAAGTCGGTCCTATTGTGTCTTGAAAAAAGTCAATTGTAAATTAAAAGGGGGTAAAGTGTACATGTCAGCCCTGACCTAATTCTGGGTGGCTCAACCTGTATTTATAAGAGGCTAGGTGCCTCACTTGGAGAACACACACAACAAGCTCTCTCACACAAGAAAAGTGCGCAAGTCTGAGGATGAGACACAACTACAAAGGAAGGGTGTTTTGGTGAAGGGTCTTGGTTATTTGTTGGAGGACTATCTTGGTCTAATGGTGCGCTACCCTATTTTGGTTAGGGTTTCTGGTTTATCATCTGTTTGGTGAGATCTCTCTTGAGAGAGACATTGTACTTGTTGAAGAATCTATATTGAAGAAGCTTTGCTAGGTTTTCTCCCCCACAAGGGTTTCCTAGGATAAATCTTGTGTATACTGTGGATGTCTTTCTTTCAGTGATCCTTATGCATACAGTTATTGTTTTAATAGTCTAAAGTTAAAGAATACTGAACACACTTAACTGCTTAAGAGAAAATTTAACATGGTATTAGAGCGGGCATGGAAGAAGCCATTTGCACAGTCTAGAAGAACTCGCTGGGGAAGTAAAGACCATAGGAAGACTCTCCTAACCCTAGTGCACCTTTCCTTGGGTTTAGATTCTCAGTTTGAGGAAGTTTTGAAATCTGCAACTGGTGCAACTGTTGGCAGCTACACAAAACCCTAGAAAGTGATTTCACTCTCTTTTTGGAGGACCCTGGTCAAAGTAAAGCTACCAAGGAGTTCACCTAAGGAGGGTGCACCTTTCCCTCGGAGCAGAATTTCAAATTTCTCATTTTGAAAAATTATGGTTTCCTCATAAACCCTAGTTCAAGATGTCTTGGCAACTGCAGATTGAAGTTGGAACTGATCACCTTGGCATAACACTCTCTGGTAAGTACAAAACCTTTCTTTGAAAAGTTTTATTTCTCTTATTATATTTCTATTCAAGGACAAGATGGCACCTAGTGCCAAGCTTGATGAGAAGCTTGAAGGAGCTAATAACTTCCGAGCATGGAAGTACAAAGTGATGCTCATTCTAGAAGAGAATGATCTAGAAGATTTCGTAAAAGAAGAAGTTCCAAAACCAGACGAAGATGAGGCCAAAGCAAAGTACAAAAAGAACCTAGTTAAGGAAAAGAGAATCATTGCTGATTCTATCAAGGATCATTTGATCCCCCATGTCTCATCATTGACAACTCCCAAGCAAATGTTTGATGCCTTATCCTGATTGTATGAAGGCAAGAATATTAACCGGAAGATGACCTTGAGGACACAACTCAAGAATGTGAAGATGCAAAGTTCATAAACTATCCAATCATACTTCATAAGGATGTCTCAAATCAAAGAACAACTTGAAGCCATTGGAGACACAATTGAAGAAGCTGAGTTGGTGATGACTACACTGAATGGTCTCCCTAGATCTCGGGAATCATTCATTCAGGGTATATGTTCAAGAAGAAGGCTAACAAGGTTTAGCAAACTATGGGAGGATTGTACTCAAGAAGAAGCTAGATTGGCAGCAAGAGAAGAGAAACTAGGAAATGAGGAAAATCAAGCCCTAACAACACATACTAGAGAAGGAAAGAGCAAGAAGGAAGATCACTCACTCAAGAAGCCTCATGGATTACAAAAGACACCTCAGTTTAAGAAGGATTTCTTAAATTACAGATGCTACATTTGTCAGAAGCTGGGACACATTGCCATAAATTGTCCCAACTCCAAAGGTCAGGTTAAAAAAGGAAAGTATAAAAAACATCATGCTCATGCCGCAGAAGATGATGAACCTGATCATGAGAAAACCAAAGAAGAAGACTCAAGTGAAGAATATGTATTGATCTCAGCTCTTACAGTTACAGTCACTCATGGAAGTGGCACATGGCTTATTGATAGTGGTGCTTCTAAGCACATGACTGGTTACAAGGAGTCTCTCTCAGATCTAGTTCAGAAAGATTCACCTCACAAGGTGAAGCTTAGTGATGACTATTAGTATCCCATTAAAGGAGTAGGAGAAGCATCCTACAAGTTAGATTCCAGAAAACCTATGAAGATGAAGGATGTTTTGTATGTATCTGGTTTGAAGAAGAATCTCCTTTCCATCTCAGCTTTGGATGAGAAAGGATTCAGATTTGCTTTCATTGATGGCGAAGTCCTCATGTGGCCAAGAGGAAAATATATGGATGATGTTGTAGTGATTGGTGTCCAAGAAGGAAGCTTATACAAGTTAAAGGGACATTCAGTTTCAGCATTGGTACACAATACAGTTACTCCAAGTGAGGTATGGCATAGAAGATTTGCTCACATACATTACAAAGCACTACCAATCGTGAGCAAGATGGTGATAGGTTTGCTAGAAATCCAAGTAAACCATGAAGGCATATGCAAGGGATGCGCACAAGAAAAGAACGTGAAGAAACCATTTCCAAGCAGTGATAGCAAAGCCAAGGGAGCCTTGGACATTATACATTCAGATGTGTGTGGACCGATGTCAGCCGCTTCACTTAGCAGGTATGTATACTATGTTTCATTTATTGATGATTTCTCACGTAAAACTTGGATTTATTTTTGAAGGCCAAAAGTGAAGTGTTCAACAAGTTCAAAGAATTCAAGGCACTTGTTGAAAACATGTCTGAAAAGAAGATAAAGATATTAAGGTCAGATAATGGAGGAGAATTCACATCAGATGAATTCAAGGCATTCTGCAAGGAAGTTGGGATTAAGAGGGAGCTCTCTACTCCCTACAATCCTCAGCAGAATGGTGTGGCAGAAAGAAAGAATTGTACAATCATGGAAGCAGTAATGGCCATGATTCATGATCAAGACTTACCGATGCATCTGTGGGCAGAAGCAACCAAAACTGATGTATATGTACAGAACAAAAGTCCCCACCGTGTACTTGGGAACAAGACACCAAAAGAAATGTTTACAGGTGAAAAGCTAGAGGTCAACCACCTAAGGATATTTGGCTGTCCAATATATGTGCATGTCCCCAAGGACAAGAGATCGAAGTTGGACCCTTCAGGAAAGAAGGGTATATTTGTTGGATACAGTGAGACATCAAAGGCATACAGAGTCTACATCCATGGTCACCGACAAATTGAGACTAGCAAAGATGTCACCTTCGACGAGGATGCAACTTTCAGTAAATCAAGACAAAATCATTCAGATGAGATTCATGATGAGGGCCCTGAAGCTCCCAGAGTTACATATACAGATGCATGTGACGATATTGTACTAGAAGATCATGATATGGAAGAACCACAGATACCTGTAGATTCATCTCGAGAGATGAATACCAAGAAGAGAAGACCAACTTGGGCTCGAGAAATTATTTAGGATGCAAAAAAGTATGGTGCCCCATATGGATCCTTCAGAGAAAGCAAGAGACCACGACCATACTCTAGTTATGTGGCATTGCTAAGTGACATTATTGATGCCGAGCCTACCAATTATAAAGAGGTTGCAGAGAAGAAAGAATTGAAGGATGCCATGGTTGAAGAATACCAGTCCATTGTAAAGAATGATGTTTGGGATGTGGTTTCGAGATTGAAAGAGAAGACAATGGTAAGTTCCAACTGGATTTACAAGACAAAGCATTCAACAGATGGAAGTATTGAGAAGTACAAGGCAAGGTTTGTGGCACGTGGTTTCTCCCAGAAAGAAGGAATAGATTATGAGGAGACATTTGCTCCTGTGGCAAGATACACTTCAATTAGAGCTATACTTGCAATAACTGTAGTGATGAAGTGGAAGGTACACCAGATGGACGTGAAGACAAATTTTCTAAATGGTGTAATAGAAGAGGAAGTGTATGTGGAGGAGCCACAAGGTTTCGAGACACATGTCAGTTAGACACATGTGTGAAGATTGAAGAAAGCCTTGTATGGATTAAAGCAAGCACCCAGAGCATGGTACAGTAGAATTGACAGCTTCCTGATGAGCTTGGGCTTTACCAAAAGTAAAGTAGATTCCAACCTGTACTTCAAGGTTGTGGATGGTGGACCAGTGATACTACTGTTATATGTGGATGTAACGTTTCTAACAGGAGACGAGAAGCTCATCACTGAGAGTAAGAGTAAGCTTGCTGCAGAATTCGAAATGAAAGACTTGGGTATGATGCATTACTTCTTAGGTCTAGAGGTATGGCAGAGACCGAGTGAGATTTTCCTTAATTAAGAAAAATATGTTGTTGAGATTATGAAGAGATTCAAAATGATGGATTGTAAGGCCATGCCTACACTGATGGTGACAAATCTGAAGTTATTGAGTGATACATCTTCAGAGACAGTGGATGCCACCATGTATAGACAGATGATTGGTTCGTTGATGTACCTAACGAACACGAGGCCAGGTATATGTTTTGCAGCGAACACATCGAGTCAGTATATGGTTGAGCCGAGAAGTGTTCACTTGATTGTAGCAAAACATGTGATAAGGTACTTGAAGGGTACAATTGATTATGGACTCAGATATGCTTCAGATCGTGAGATAAGCCTACAAGGCTTTACTGATTCTGATTGGGTCGGTAGTGTTGCAGACCAGAAGAGTACATCTGGATGTTGCTTCAGTATGGGATCAACTATGATCTCATGGTTCAGCAGGAAGCACACTAGTGTGGCACTTAGTACCGCTGAGGTAGAGTATATAGCAGCTTGTTCATCTAGTAGCAAAGTAGTGTGGCTTCAGAAACTGCTTACAGGATTGTTTGATCTCGAGTTAGAGGCGACTTGTATCTGGTGTGACAACCAGAGTTGTGTGAAATTGACAAAGAATCTAGTGTTCCATGACAAGTCCAAGCACATCGAGATCAGGTACCATTATATCAGAGATATGGTACAAAAGGGAGCAGTGAAACTCCAGTATGTCACTACAGATGAGCAGATAGCAGACGTGTTGACTAAGTCTCTGTTGAGAGTGAAGTTTGTGTACTTCAGAGACAAGCTTGGTGTGGTCCAGAAGGACGTCCCTAGTAAGAGGGAGCGATGAGTTACAGATGCAATTCTAGGGCAGCAACATCAACATGTGGTAGTGGCAATGGGTAGTCATTCACAGGCACATTACTGCTACTCCAGTGAAATAGTTGTTAGAATATATATGATGGTGTGCTCGTTTTACCACGACGATACCCTCGTCTCCCAACCACAGGCCGAAGCCTCCCTCCGAGCACCTTAACCTTGACCTGAGAATTCCTCCGGAAGCAAACCCTAGGCTAGATAGCCAAACAAAGAGCAACGCATCTCTCCCCAAGGATAGTGCATCACAAAAAGCTGATCAGATAGTCCAAACCCTAGCCAAGAGATATCCAAGCCAAATACTGAAACTTGCTGCTGCTGCAGCTGCACCT
>ML778057.1:414095-430033 GCA_009831015.1 Picea engelmannii | reverse complement strand
CATAGCTAAGATTAGCTCCTCCTCCAATGCACACTAGATGAATAGTGAGGATGCGCTCTAGTGTAACCATGAGATGAGAGTGACAACTCGCTTGTATTCCATGTTAACTGTTTGATGAGATGACACCTCATGTACATGCTTTGTTTCACTGAAGGATCATTGAGGAGGGACTTGCGCTTGAATGGAGAAAAGGGAGTTGCGCCCTAAATAATAGGGAATTAATGCGCAAGGAATATGGATTATTGTGCTAGTATAGGGAGTTATGTAAGGGATATGCGCTAGGTTTTAGGGATAAGGTGTTAGATAATAGGAAGTAATGCACATGGATTTAGGGAGATAAGGGAATTAGCGCTAAGAAACAGGGAGAAATAAGAGGAGGCGCATTAATTGATGAATGTGCTAGAAAATAGGGGAGAATAAGAAGAAGTGCGCTAGGAAATAGGGGGAAGGCACACTAAAGTAGGTAGTGCACTAAGGAATAGGGAGATGGAGAGGAGGTGCGCTAGGAAATAGGGAGCTAGCGCATGAGGGGAGGGAATAACGAAGAAGATGAAGGGAAGTGCGCATGGAAATAGGGAGAAGACGGGAATACACACTCCTCCTAAAATAAGAGTTAAGTGAAGACGTTGTTAACCCCTAGATTTTCACCCTTGAAAATCTTGAGGGTTAAGAGCCAACATGCATTATTTTGGCTGGCATTAAGAGATTTTCCCAGAGTTTAGCACTTGTGTGAGTCAGAGGTTGGTTCCCATCAGAGATAGGTACATGATTGGTATATGGTTGTTTTTTCTTCGGAGTTAGAGCTAGCTTGGTTTCCGATGCATTTGAGAGAGATGTCTACATACAACAGGTGTCCCTACTTTTTAGGAGACGGTGATTGAGAGACTCAGTTGACAGTTTTGAGCAGGTGGAGCACCATGGCTCGCATGTCGATTTTGATCGCATATTTGGAATCCTCTTAGAAAATCGAATCTGATGAGTATGATATCATTGACATGCAAGTACATTCTATTTTTAGCAGTGTCTATTTTTAGACATACGACACATGGTCATGTTCTCCTAGTCATCCTAGATATTTTTGATAGTTTCCTAAATTTTAGGAGCCAGACCCTATTTTTAACACTTTTTGTTTATAGCGGGGGTGGTTGGTTCCAGAGGTGACAAGTGGCAGGGTCAGATTCCGACATTTGGCAGTGTATCTGTGTGACATGTGGCATTAATTGAAGAGGGGTTCACTTCTCAAGGAAAAAATGTTAAATGAGTTAATTAATTAAATGGGGGGTGTATGGATGGGGTGGCAAGTTAACTTGTGCGTGATTGAACCAATTAAGGCTTAGTCACCGATAATTTCCATTCAACCGCCATAAATACCACTTTCCATTCATTAAAAGTCCATTTATAGTTATATTATTCATTAATGCATATTTAATCCCTATTAAATATGGCACATGCGTTCCCTTTTTTGGCTAGGGACATCTCGTTTACCCATGTCCCTTCTCTCTAATCCTATACGTATTACTTTCCCTATTCCCCTTTCATCTCTAATACCTCACTCACTCATGTATATTTGCTTTATCCTAACTCTACTCCCATTCATATGTACCCATTCACCTTTCCCACCTTTATTAATTAAAGTGTCACCTTTCCTAACTCTACTCCCATTCATATGTCACCTTTGTTAATTAAAGTGTGTCCCCCCTTTTTAAACATGCGTACCTCCCTTAAAACATACCCATCCCCTTTTTTAAAAAGTGCATGTTTAATATAATATTCATTCCTTAATTAAAAGAGCATGACTTAAATAATATGAATGCTCATTCCCTTTTTAATAAAGTGCATGTTGTATTCCCCTTTTGTGACCATGCTCCACTCCCTCACGTCATCACTTATTTTATTCCTCCACTCGCACTTTTCCTTTATACGTTATCCTTCGATCCACCTCATCCCTCACATACGTCATCTCCCTCAGATGCGTATCTTCCCTATCCACCTCATCCTCCCACTCATTCGCATGCATACTACTTCCTCACGCATTATCCTTTGCTCACGTCATCATCTAATTTATCCTCCCTTACATGCATGCTATCCCCTTCTCATTAATGCACATTACTCCCTTAAATAGGGCTCAAACCCTCATACATGCGCATAGGTTATTCTCCGTCGCACTAATATTCCCACTCTTTGCATGACTTGACCCCTTCACACTCCACTTACCTAATGCACACGGTTGTTGTTCTTTCATACTCCCTTTCCCATATGCGCCATAGCTTCCCCTCTTTGCCTCATGCACATGCCTCTCATGCCACATTACTCTCACTTAACTCATGTGAATTGCTTGATTTGGCTTACCTCATGCACGTGGCTATTATTGGTTGGAGAGATGCACCCCCTTGGTTATATATTGGATGATTGACATTGGCTACGGTCGGATTTTTGTGGCAGCAGCACATACTATCTCTTTCTCTCTTCCCTCTCATTCTGTCTAGTCTAGCTACTCTCTCTTCGAGCAAGAGTGATCATTGTACCGATTGTGGTGCAATCAACCCTTTGACAAGCTTATAATAAAGAAGTTTTGTGTTTGTTTTCGAACCTTCCTTCTTGTTGGTACTTTGTTTAATTTTTGCAATTAGATTAGTAGTTCATGCTATTCATTGTGATATTAGTCTATCTTTTGAGTAGTTTCTCTTCTATTTTTCTTCTATTTCTTTCGTGCTAACCCTGCAGGATCCCTCCAAGCTACAAAACTATCTTTTGCCCACCATCTTGGGCAGTTTTAAGTTTTAACACGCTGTCCAAGACATCAGTTGCTGTTTTTTGTCACTTTTTGCAGAAAATCAGACTTTAAGACAACAAAAAAGTACCCTAGGGACTCCCCCCTGATGTTGGAAAGCACCAGCCCAAATGGAGAGGGGTCTAGCCCGTGGCAATTTGGGGCTTTTCTCCTTTAATTAGTCGCCTTTTCATCGTTGTTTTTTCTGTTATATCAGCTCAATTGGGGGGTGAAAAAGTGTGCTAACAGACGTGTGAGGGAGAAAGGAGAGTTAAAGTGGGAGAAAGGGGAAGTATAACCTCAGTTAATTCAATCACGTGCCAACTCATCTCCGATGCATGCGCCATATGTCCACAAGCCAAGCGCTCAATATCTTGATGAAAGATGTGCCCAAGTTTGGCCACATGTCATAATCTAAATCTGTCACATGTCGGAATTTGAACCTGCCACTTGTCACACCGCATGGCGACCATACCTACTATATATAGCTCTGTTAAAAATAGACATGCCAAAAATAACATTCCACCCTAAAAAGTAGGAAAAATCCAAATGTGTCTAGGACTACTACGAGACCATTGCCAAATATAGTATGTCTAAAAATAGACTCTGCTAAAAATAGAATCACATTGCATGTCAATGGAAATATAGTCATCGAATTCGATTTTCAGCGAGGAATCCAATTATGTGATCAAAATCATCATTTGAGGCCTGGAACTCCACTTGCTAAAAATAGTAAATTGCTTGCATGTCGTCCGGAAAAGGCTCAATGGAATGATGAGCTTGCAAGGACTCTAAATATGTAATCAAAACCACCATGCGGACCTCTTATTTCTGTCTCTTAAAAAGTAATGAATATGTTATAAATATACATCTCTCTATCCATGAATACATGTGCTAACTTTTGTCTCTGAAACAAGGAACACTACCAAACCAATCCTGTACCTGTACTCATATGGCAACCAAGCTTGGATCACACAAAAACTAACTCTGGGAAGAAATACATGAATGCCAACCAAAATATAACATGTTGGCTCTTAACCCTCGTGATTCTTAAGTGAGAAAATCCAAGGGTTAACAATGGCGACTTAAGGGGACAGGATTCCCCTACGGGATGTCTAGAACCTGTGGATCTCTGTGCCTAAAAACTGTGAATAATACAATGAGAAATATGAAGAAACTCACCAATAGACCCCTGTGCCTAGCAAGCTGACCTATAACCCATATTGAGAAATATAGCTCGGATAGGAATTTCTTGCACATGCTTCAGTATAAACGCGCAGGAAATGGTTCGCAATATTTCGTAGTTGAGCTTTTGTCTTGTAGCTCAAAGTCATATTTAATGGCTTTTGTCTTGTAGCACAAAGTCATAGTTGATGGCTTTTGTCTTGTAGTGCACAAGTCAAGAAGACAAATTCGAATTGTCTTCCTCCACTACAGTAGTAGTGTTGCATTTGAATTATAGAGTTTGTATTCTATTTGAATTTTGTATTAACTGGTTGGACCTCCTATAAATACAACCTTTGAGTGTGAGGAAAATACACAGATTGAGTGAGTGATGTCTCAAGGATTGGGTGAAGAGCATTTCATCCAAGTGTGAGTGGGCAGGGTTAGAGGAAGGAGCAAAGGGGTAGCAAGGGAGATAGCAACCATGTAGGCTAGGCTATTTGCTGCATTGTATTTTCCTCAGATGGGCCATTATCCTAGGACAAGAGCCCAAGGATTTTATCAATACAGTCATCACAGATTTGGTTTTTCCTTCAGGTTTTTTTTTCCAGGGGTATTTACCCAAAAATATTTGTGCAAATGTGTTTGGTTTCAGTTTCATTTGCTTCCACTGTTCATTTTCTAGCTATTTGTGTGATTAATGCTATTGTCTGAAATTTATTTCTGCAATAATTAAATTCAACAATCTATTTGTTTGATTGAGAAGATAAGGACTTTAGTCCCCCAAGGCTGTGAAATTTACATGGTATCAAAGCTTCTCTGATTAAAATGTCGAAGAGTAGCAGTTTGTGTGCAAATTATAGATGACATTAGCTAGCCTTAGGTTCGAGGACAGATTGGATGGTGCGTCTAATTTTCTATCTTGGAAGGTTTGGGTTACACTCTTGTTGGAAGAGTGATTTATGGGACATCGTGAAAGATGCGGTGACACCATCGATAGATCCGCAATAGTTGACAACCCACAACAAGAAGGAGGTAAAAGCCAAGCGGATGATCATGGATGCCATTAAAGATCACTTGATCCCTCTCATATCCAAGAAGAAGACTGCTAAGGAGATGTTTGATGCACTGGTAAGCCTCTACCAGAGTGAGAACATTAACAGGAAGATGATCTTGCGGAACAAAGTCAGATCCATAGAGATGTCCAGATCAGATACTGTCACTAGTTACCTGATGAAGATCACACAGATTTGTGATCAACTTGCTGTAGTTGGGGAGAAGGTAGTCGACGTAGAGTTGGTGAACATGGCAATAAATGGATTCCCTACTTCATGGGAACCATTTGTCAAAGGTATTTGTGCTCGTGAAAACCCTTCCCGAATTTCAAAGGATTTGGGATGATTGCATCCAGGAGGAGACTTGGATGGAGTCAAAGGCCGACAAGAAAGGTGGTGACGACAACCTATATCTATTTGGCCAGTCAAATAAGGACAAAGGTAAAGGACCCATAAAGGGCAAGGGAAAGAGTGAGGATTTAGTCTCACAGACAAGGAAGAAGGACTTGAGTAAAATCAAGTGCTTCATATGTCATACGCAAGGACATTATGCATCACAATGTCTGGACAAGAAGAAAGGTAAAGGGAAGCAATAACAGAATCAGGGAGCAACCTCGGTTGAAACTCAAATGAGCGAGTTTGCCTCCAAGTTTGAGAAGGATTTCTCGATGGTATCTTTCCCAGTGTTATCAGAACCGAAAACTGGACCGGACCAATCGACCCCAAAAATTCGAAACCAAACCAGACCAGAAAAAAATCGGAAAAAAAAATTGGTCGACCAAAAACTACATAAAATATTCAAAATATGAAAAAAAACATATATATTCATGTGCATCAATACGAATCCAAACCATTTATACACGTATGCAAAGATTCTCATTTATATAGCGAGTAAGAGTGCATATAACCAAAATAGCACCGAGTGCAATACTGTAGTTTTTGTTAGAGTTTGATTGATTTTATAGTTAACATGTGTGTAGTGAGGTCTCCATCTTTAATGGAATGGAGGCATATTATTGTATGTTATTCATACCTCCATCTCTTTTGATTACATGCACATATCAGGGTAAATAGAGTGCATGTCGGAATAAAAGCTTAATGATAATTTCTGTGTTAATGTGAATGATTTTGTGATTGCTCTTCCCGTCTCTTATTTGATTCATTTGAATGCATATTATTTCTTGTTTATCTTTGTCTCATTGTTTTTTCCAAACTTGTAACTTTGGGGGATTCACTCCCGAGTCCCCACAAGGAGAATATTGGAAGTTGCTTGCAGTGTTCGAAGTGAGAGCTAGAAATATAGAGAAACATTTTAGAAAATCTTACAAGGCATGGAAAACAAATGTTAGAGCTTACATGTGCGGGAAGTGCATTTACAGATCAAAAAATTGATAAATATAATATGAAGTGAAACTGATGGGGACAAACCACACGTGGACAACTCAGAGAGACCCAGGAAGATACAATCAGTCAGCCACTGCAAAATTGGTTTTGAAACCTGTTGCTCATTTTAAGACCATGTTTTGATCATTTCATTTTTCTTTTGAGGATCTTTTTTTTGTTTCTAAATTGAAAACACAACTTCTAGTTTCTAAAAATCTACATAATGTATAGAAATTGGCAGAAATTTGTTTTTTTCCTTCAAAAAATTGAAAATCCGCCCCTTTAAGTGCGCTGTACGAGTGTTGTGCAGAACCGATCGGAACCGGCGGAATCAGTTGGAAACGGCCGGAACCGGTATGCAACCAGTCGGTTTGGTACAAAACCGACCAAAAATGGTTCAATACCGCCAGTCCGACCGTTTTTTCCCTGAAGGTTGGTTTGGTTTGTAGGTTTTGTTGAATCGGGCCAGTTTTGATAACATTGATCTTGCCTTTCTACCAATACGATTCCGAGGAACACTTGGTATGTGGACAATGGAGCATCTAGGCATATGACATCAACCTGGGAGTTATTTTCAAGTCTAACAGAGCAGGACTCAGGAGTTCGGGTTGAGCTTGGTGACGATGCCAAATATCCACTAGCAGGAGTTGGTACCATTCCTTTTTCGACTTCAGTCAGGTAACTCTTTAGACTTTGATGATGTGTTGTTTGTTCCAGGTCTCAGGAAGAATTTGCTTTCAATTTCGGTTATGGAAGATAAGGGCTTTGCAGTAGAGTTCAAGAACCAACAATTCCTTATCAGATTGAAGGACTAGCTCAAAATTAACTTAGGTGATCGGGGTTAGGGAAGGGAACTTGTACAGGTTACAGGGTGAACCTATTTGAGCCTGTTAACACATATGCTTGTAAGGGGGATGTTTTCCTTGGATTTGGCCTCTAGATGACAAAATGCAAAGAAAGGGGCTTAAAAAACCCACTTCATGTGCTTTATCCTAAGTCCGCCAGTCCTCATCAGCTCCATCCACGTTCGTCCGCCTGTCTCCCCTGCAAGCATCCAGCGAAGCTCCAGGCGACAAAGGAGAGGCCGCCATGTCTTCCAGGTGCCAAGTGGGCTTGCGCCTGTCCAGATCCCGATGAAGCAATTATGAAAGATGGGGAGGTGGTTGAAGCATCGTCTCCCCAATGAATGGAAAATCAGAACGACCTGACCGTGAAGACAGTCTGTCAGCCTAGACAGTCTGAGGTTGCGTCTGACAGCAAAGCTGCATGAGCAGTCTGACCGAAGAGACACAAAGAGGCCAGCAGAGCTTGATCGCATCTGACTGAGAAGACTCAATACCATGGAATCTCCAACACGCCTCTGCTGTTGTTTACGAAATTTTTGAGTATATGTATGGAGTTCTGTTATTTGGTAATGTCATTTGGTCGAGCAGAGCTCCCATCTGTAATTTTTGCTCTGCCAGAGTTGTTCTTTGGCTATGTAATCGATTTGAGACTTTCACGTTAATAGAAGTCAGTTTCCTGTTTCTTTTCATTTCTCTGTAAAGTTGTGTTGAAACACTCGGGTATGGATGATCCAACCGAGGATCGTTATGCTGTTATAATGTAGGTTTGATTATAGCAATATTGTGATTAGTTTTATTCAGTTCCTTGTGTTATCTTTTCCCTCTTATATTGGATGGCTTGGGCATGGAAGATCCAGTCGAGATGTCGCAGTCACAGGATAATGGAGGTTTGATTATTCTGTAGCTGTGACTATGCTGCTTGCATCATATTTCAGTGTCTAAAACTTCAACCCATGATTGCCCTTGAGTTTGAGTTTTTCCTCTCCGAGCTGCTGGAAGGCTTGATGCCCAGAGCGGTCTCGTTTACTCCTCTCACTAAGTCTTCCCTCTACTCACCATTAAACTCAATTCATTGACTAAAGTTAATGTGGCCCTCACGTCCCTGTACATTTCCTGTCCAGTTCTGTGTTGAACATCATTCAGATTCTGAGTTTTGTCCATTGACCTCCATCCATATAAAACCAACATCCACCTAACTCTGATGGGTACTGGACTTGCCTTTTCTGCAACCTGAAGGCGACTTCCGGTGCTAACATTTCTGGCGCCATTACTGGGGAACGAATTGAAGACCTTTCCCTGGGTAGAACGACAACGAACTTCTGACTCTGAAGGTGCATCAGATATCAGAACCTTTGAAGATTGTGCTTGCACCCGGCGACTCCACTGTTTCAGTGCGGTTGCTTCTAACTACACTTTAAGCTCCCTGGGAGAACACAACGATCAGATCTGGTCTTTGATGGTGAACAAAGACCGGAGACACTCATTCTGCACATCATTCACCTGGCGACTCCATGGTTGAAGAATCGATTGGCGACTGCACTAGTTCAAAATGGACAAAATCTTGGCTCGAAGGTTTGCTCCCTTCAATTTTTCTGTTGTTCCTGGTTTTCCTAATGTTGTCCCTACTATGGATGAATGGGGTGATGATTTGCCCATATTTAGAGAGCGTAAAGAGGACAACCCTGCTCAGCATCTCAGTGAGTTTCATGAACTCATGCACTAGTGGGAGATACATTATGAGGATGTATTAATGAAGATGTTCATGTTCTCGTTAGCAGGGGATGCCCGTGAATGGTACCACTCCTTACTCCTGCTAGCATCTCCTCACTGGGAGAATTTCATGTAGCCTTCAATTGGCACTGTCAAAAGTTTTATTCCTCTGAGTTTATTTGTCATAATTGTTGTGAGGAATATGAAGACAGTGATCAAGATATGGCTGGTTCTAATGAAAGATGTAAGGATGAAGACCATGAGGAGGAAGAAGATGCTTTGGGTGAGCTGATGGAACTGGTAAAATCGCTCTCTGCCAAAATAGAAAGGTTGGAATCTGAACAAAGCGCAGAGGATTCTCCAGTCCTTGAGACAGATGTTCTTGACAGCCCTACGGATGGTGATAGTATTGAAGATTTCGTAGCTGTAGAGGCCTTACATTCTGCTCCTGATGTGCCTGCTGTCGCAGATTTACATGAAGAAATAATGGTGTAATCGAATGAAGAGTAGCAGTGCCCTACATCACATTTTGATGACTCGGGGAGTAGCCAGCCTATGTATGACAGCTATGAATAAGATTCTGAGCTGGATTTGCAGGATTCCCAAGAACATACTGCAAAGTCTTATCCTCTGTTCACTAATGAAAAATATTGTGAGGAAATCAACCATCCTGGACCTGCAGAAGACACCAAGTAGCAGTTTGAAGAGCAGAGCTTTCCCACGGTTCCTGTTTATGACGATTATGAATCTGACCCTTGGGAGAGCCATGAAGAAGAAGAGGAGCAACTGAAGGTGCAGTTTATAGCCTTCTCAGAACTTGTCAGCGAGCAACCACCGCCTGGGATCAGTCAGCTTGCATCAGCCTTTCACCCGCCTGCACTTGCCAGAGACATTCAACCTGGTGTGAATAGATGCAAGACAGAGCATGTTTTCTGTCACCAACCCAATGGATTTTGCCACTCATTCTATGAGCCTGTCAGCGAGTACATGGAGTGGCAATTCCTTCATGTCTTGGAGCCGTCCAACTTTATCTCAACTTCAGCCTTTGGAGAGAAGCTGAAGGATGCAACCGTTCTGCTGTCATGGTTGCATTATCTGCTATTGATCACCGACAAAATAAATGGTCTTCCAGTTAGGAAGCTACTTGAATGGCTATGGTGGAAGTTTGCTTTCACCTAGCACTGCATAGTAATCAATTAGTTTAGGACTGTACATAAATAAGCTCCTATGGAGCACATGTGTGTTTATTTTCGTTTTTTACTTATCGGCCTGTATTCCTCAGCAGGGTGTTTTGAGCTCGACTCCATAGCCCAATGTAGAAGGCGAATGCAACTACTGAAGATCTTAGAGCCTCGTAGGGAGGACTCTATCCCCCATGGAGCCTAATGTTAACACATATCCTTGTAAAGGGGATGTTTTCCTTGGATTTGGCTTCTAGATGACAAAATGCAAAGAAAGGGGCTTAAAAAACCCACTTCATGTGCTTTATCCTTAGTCCGCCAGTCCTCGTCAGCCCCATCCACGTCCGTCCGCCTGTCTCCCCTGCAAGCATCCAACAAAGCTCCAGGCGGCAAAGGAGAGGCCGCCATGTCTTCCAGGTGCCAAGTGGGCTTGTGCCTGTCCAGATCCCGATGAAGCAGTTATGAAAGCCGGGTTAGTGGTTGAAACATCGTCTCCCCCATGAATGGAAAATCAGAACGACATGACCGTGAAGGCAGTTTGTTAGCCTAGACAGTCTGAGGTTGCGTTTGGCAGCAAAGTTGCATGAGCAGTCTGACCGAAGAGACACAAAGGGGCTAGCAGAGCTTAGATCGCGTCTGACTGAGAAGACACAATGCCATGGAAGCTCGAGCATGCCTCTGCTGTTGTTTACGAAATTTTTGAGTATATGTATGGAGTTCTGTTATTTGGTAATGGTCTTTGGTTGAGCAGAGCTCCCATCTGTAATGTTTGTTCTGCCAGAGCTGTTCTTTGGTTATGTAATCGATTTGAGACTTTCAAGTTAATAGAAGTCAGTTTCTTGTTTCTTTTCATTTCTCTGTAAAGCTGTGTTGAAACACTCGGATATGGATGATCTAGCCGAGGATCGTTATGCTGTTATAATGTAGGTTTGATTATAGCAATATCGTGATCAGTTTTATTCAGTTCCCTGTGTTATCTTTTCCCTCTTACATTGGATGGCTCGGGCATGGAAGATCCAGTTGAGCTGTCACAGTCGTAGGATAATGGAGGTTTTATTATTCTGTAGCTGTGACTATGTTGCTTGCATCATATTTCAGTGTCCGAAACTTCAACCCAAGATTGCCCTTGAGTTTGAGTTTTTCCTCTCCGAGCTGCTGGAAGGCCTTGTTATCGCGCAGTTTGTAGCTAGGTCAAATGGCTATAAGATGGAGGTCAAACTGGCGTAACAAGAACCTATCCCACCCAATGTCACCACGATGGGGAGGTTCTTTCTCTTTAGGGAAGTCAGGCCCAGGGGAGACGTCCCCAGTAACCTGGAGTTTTGAAGAAGCAAAAGTTAAAAGGACAGAGGTAAAGTTCCCCCTTCACAGGTCACCACCAAAACAGATAGTCTCGACTAAACAACCCATAATGAAGTGAAGCCCCAAATGAGAACACCTGCCCGGAACAAAGCAACAACAAACCAATATATGCAAGCTATAATTCAATGGGTTAGTACTTCATAAGACTATCTGATATTTAAATAAGCAATTATGGCAATAAATATTGACGAAGTCAATGTTTATCAATATAGCAAATGCAAATAATATCACTTCCGCAATAGATACTGAAATGACATGGCATTCAATGTAACAAATAAACACACCATCAATTAATGCCTAAATCACCATTCAATTGCTCCTTAAACAAGACGTTGCTGCATAAAGATGAGATATTCAAGTATGACGTCAGCAACTTTAGGGTTAGCAGTTAGTTAGGGTTTCAATTTAGAAAAGAGTTTGAGAGTTTGTTTGATCACTTTCACTTCAACGCTGGAGGTCTAAGATCAGTGCCTTGGGCTAATGGAGTCGATTTAATAGTGGATGCAAGGGTTGAAGGAAGATGGCTAAGGACTAGAAGGAAGAGTTTTGAAGTGTTGCTATGGCAGGGCCTCAGAAACAAAACCCTAGGGGAGAGAGGCTCACTCTGGTGTTGCTAAAGCAAGGCCTCGTGCTCTCTCCTCCTTCCGTAGGTTGACTTGGCAAAAACAGCTAGCATAAAGGATAAATCAAGACAAGAGAGTGTAGTGAGGGAGAGTGTTGCTACAGCAAGGCCCTATCACCAAACCCTGGAAGAAGGACGGCCCTAGGTGTAGATAACCTAGGCTTGGGACGTCTCCTCCTTCTTGACTTCTGGAAAGTACGGCTAGCTCAGGGAGAAGAAGAAATGAGAATGTAGCTATGGCTAGGTTCTTTCTTCCTTCTTCAATGGCTGAAAATTTCTCTTTTAGGGGACATGAGACAAGGACCTACTTGTGTGCTACTCACCTAGGGTTTTGATTCAACAAATTATAAATACATGTAAGAAAATAAGACTACAACCATTCAATCAAGAAGTTTTGTAAAAAAATACTTACAATTCTTTAAGAAATAACCATGCAAACCCTAGTTGTAACACCGCCCTTCAAGAGAAAACCATAAAATGCCAAGAAATGCCTTCCTTCAACAAGTGCGTCTCACTAAACCAGCAAAAATACCCAAGTAGGGCACTAAAATCAGACCTCACTAATGAGTGAGTGACGTGTTCTGATAAAATGAGGCTAAAACTCCTCAATATATAGTGTATCAATGACCTTTATTTAACTTTTAGGTCATAAAAAGGCCGACAAGGCCATAATACTATTTTTACATTAACTTGTCAAATTAAAACCCTAATTGAGCTGTAAAAAAGGTAAAAGCCCCTTCAAGGGAGGCGCTAGCCCCTTCTAGGGAAAATGAGACATCCAGGAGCAAAACGTTAGCCCCCTAGGGGCCTCTCCAACATGACACACATGCCACTGTTGCCCAGTTTGCCTCCAAAAATGTCCATGAAGTAGGATGACATCATGGTGAGGATGGGGACGTCCTGAGCCTTCCAAGGCCAACGTTCCACTGAAAAGGGGTTATTCCCCCTAGGTCGGGCTTTGCCAAAGTGCCTCTGATGGAACGTCCTCTTCTTCTTCGGTGTAAAACCCTGATCAACCACTGTCCTGTCTCTGCCCCCTGATGGGGTCTTAACATCCATCTGGTGGGCTCTTTAGCCCCATGGAGGTCCGACCTGATCATCTCCCCATGTGTACCGGTCCAAATGGTACCTGTCTGTTGGGCATGGTCCTGCACATCAAAAGCTACGCCCTCCATAGGCTCATTAGTCACAGGGATCATAGCAATGTCAATCGCATTTCATCATTAATATTATTAAACATATGCATAAAAATCCTGATACATCGGTCAATAGCTCAAAGACATTACAAAAACCTACAATACAAGACTGGAGAAAAAGACAAGACATCCTATTGGGCTAGTATCCACAAGAAAAGGGAAGTTTCCAGGAAGGTTTCATCCAAGCCATGTAAGTGAGGTGATGTGGCTAGGGGATGTACAGACGTGTGGGTGAAGTGAGAGCCAGGGATGCATGATGTTATCTTTGGGTGCCTTTGTAGAAGGCGAGCTGTACTTGTCATGGATGCAATTTTTCCAAGCCCGTTCTTGCCTTTATTCTTTTTTTTTTTATTTGCTTTTTTCTTCTTCTTTTTATTTTTATTCAAGGGCTAACCAGAGGACACTACCTTGGCATGGTGACCAGAGCTGACAGTGTTACCCACAAGTACTTTCACGGAGATGAGAACGCTGGCTAGTGATGAGACCCCCTTTCCCTTGGCCATGCAACCAAAGGTCACTGCCCTGGCGTGGTAACCAGATGGTGGCAATGTCATACTGTTAGGTACCCATGAACCTAATAGGCTGGCTCATGATGAGACCCCCTATCCTCTTGACTAGGTCTTGTTTGTTATTTTCTGGGTCCCTCTTGTTTCTTGCTGAGAGGCCTTTTATTGCCTTCTCGGGGATCCCTGGGCGAAGCATCTCAAGGTTTTATTTCTAGGCTTTTATCTTTTACCAACTACTTTTACCTTCTGGGCCTTTAGCCCCTTCTTCCCACGAGATAAGGTGCAATCCTTCAAACAGGTCAACCCAATGCCCGGACAAGGGGAATGGGATAAGTGAGCGGGAGATAAGGTGAAATAGTGGTGCTATGATGGGAGCGGACGATGGCTTTTCATAAATCCCCCCTGGTGGCAAACCAAAACCTATGGGCACATGCTTGCTATGTTGAAATAATGTAACTGAAAAGAGTATTCTTATTATTATTGATATATTATTCATAGGATCAATCCCCATTGTGGATTGATCATGTCGGTTATTGTAATAGGACCAAATCCCCTTTTGCGGATTGGTCAAAAGACAATTGTACTAGGCAGAATAAGAAGTCGGCCCCAACAGATATTAAAGAGGCCTAGAAATATAATAAAGGTGGGTTTACCCACCCAGTTTGAGAAGTCGGCCCTGCCAGTGAAGAGACACTTCACACGTGCCAAACTTGTATAAATAAAGAGGCCAACGCTTCACTTAGACACACAACTCACTTGCTCATTTTGAGAGACAAGTTCGGATCTGCTGCTGGAGAAGAAGGAGAGAGAGAGTGGCGCATATCTGGGAGAGGACTTTCTGTATTAGCTTAAGAGATCTCTTAGCATTGTATTGGCTATCTATATTAAGGAAGTTTTGCTGGGTTTTCTCCCCCTAGAGGGTTTCCCAAGATAAATGTTGTGTCTCTTGTGATTGTGTATTTCTTAGTGATCTTGGATTATGCTATTGTTATCTAATGAAATGCAAACATCTATAATAATGGCTTAAACATTAACATGGTTTCAGAGCCAAGTTGAAGGAAGCATTTTTCACAAGAGAAAAGTGAAAAACGTCACTGTTACCGTACATGAAAATTAGGGCTTTTTGTTGGTCAGGTATTTCAGCCCCAAAACCATCTAGAAAAGTGCGCCCTCCCCCAAGGATCATTTTGGCACCTTCAACGCACCTTTTCAATGGCTAGATCTCCTAGAAAATGAAACCCTAGTTTCACAAAGTACCAGAAAACCAGAAAACCAGAGTATTAGAAGTACCAGAGTACCAGAAGTACCAGAAAACCAGAAGCACTAGTCCAGAAATCCGCTGATCAAGTTTGAGGGGGTAAAAGTTGGATTTTCAGAAATCTGACTACACTAGCTAACTCGCCTCAGCTCAACGCATCTATCCCCTGGATCAGAATTTCAAAATTCAAAGTTTGAAAAATTAGGGTTTCCTCATAAAACCCTAAGTTGCAGTTGCAGTTGCAGTCTTAGAACCAGTTCCAGTCGCAGTACCAGTTGCAGTAGCAGCCGTACTACCAGTGGCAGTCACCCTTGAAGTTTTTAAAAAGTTGATTATCGCGGCTGCCAGATGGTGCCACCACCTACAAATGCTATCAGAGGTATGTACTCACATATGTTTAAATGGTTAAATTTTAAAGAGTATTTGTAGGAGAAGGGATCTCTTGCCATAGATCCAGAAGGATCTCAAGATCCAACACATTCAGAGGAATGATGCAAACCAGGTGTGATTATTCTGATATGCATCTTGATCAGTGTTGCATGTTGAAGCTATGATCAAATTATTAGAAGGATTAAAAGTTGATCATAGAGCTTATCCTCTAACCTAACCTTCTGTCAAGATAGCGTATTGTCTTAGTACAACAGACAGGTTGAAGAAAGCACTCGTCATCTTGAGTAAAGGAGACTTGGAAGAAAAACAAGCACTCATTCCTGAAGACAAGGCTCTAGGTTTGATTAAATCACGTTGATAAGATTCAAAGGTACACATGACAAGTTGATGACTATAGTTGAGATAACAGTCTTTGTAAAGTATTATACCTGATAGCATGTGAGCATATAGAGGTATATGCTTTGCCTGATACAACTAACACCTCCTCTAGGAGAAA
>ML778057.1:401493-412068 GCA_009831015.1 Picea engelmannii | reverse complement strand
ACCTCAAGGATTTGAGGTTGAAGACAGGAAGTCTCATGTTTGCAGATTGAAGAAAGCCTTATACGGATTGAAGCAAGCTCCTAGAGCTTGGTATGGCCGTATAGACAGTTTCTTGACAAGCTTAGGCTTTACCAAGAGTAAAGGAGACTCTAATCTCTACTTCAAAAATCATGAACAATGAGCCAGTAATCTTACTGCTATATGTGGATGACTTTTTCTTAACTGGAGAAGAAAAGCTCATCACTGAATGTAAAAAGAGACTTGCTTCGGAATTTGAAATGAAAGACCTTGGCCTAATGCATTATTTCTTAGGTCTTGAGGTATGGCAGAGTCCCGAGAGGATCTTCCTTAACCAAGGGAAGTACACGGTCGAAATCTTGAAGAGATTCGACATGTTGGAATGCAAGCCCATGAATACACCCATGGAAGCGAAGCTAAAGCAGTTGGTCAATACTTCGTCAGAATTGATTGATGCCACACTGTATAGATAGATTATTGGATCGCTGATGTACCTGACGAACACCAGACCAGACATTTGTTTTGCCGTGAACACCTTGAGTCAGTTTTTGGTAGAACCCAGACATGTTCACCTAGTGGCTGCAAAACATGTGATGAGGTACCTTAAAGGTACAATAGATTTTGGTCTTAGCTATGATGGAGATCATGATTTCACATTGAGTGGATATACTGATGCAGATTGGGCAGGAAGTGTTTCTGACAGAAAAAGCACTTCAGGATGCTGTTTCAGTTTGGGATCAACTATGATCTCATTGTAGAGTAGGAAGCAATCTAGTATTGCTCTCAGCACAGTGGAAGCAGAATACATTGCTGCATGTTCTGCCAACTGCGAAGCTATATGGCTTCGAAAGTTGCTGACTGGCCTATTTGATTTAGAGATGAGAGCAACCTTGATTCTATGTGACAACCTGAGCTGCATAAAAATGACAGAGAATCCTGTATTCCACGACAGGTCGAAGCACATAGAGATCCGTTATCATTACATCCGTGACATGGTATAGAGAGGAGCCTTGAAGCTCCAGTACATTAGCACGGATGAACAGGTTGTTGACGTGTTGACCAAGCCCCTATCTCGTGTGAAGTTTGAGTACATCCGAGATAAGCTTGGCATAGTCTGAAAGGACCTTCCTCGAAAGGGGGAGTAGTTGCTGTGTTCCTTGCTTCTGACCTAGTTGTCAGACGTAAAGCAAGATGAGATGTTCCTTGCTTCTGACCTAGTTGTCAGACATAAAGCAAGATGAGATGTTCCTTGCTTCTGACCGAGTTGTCAGACATAAAGCAAGATGAGATGTTCCTTGCTTCTGACCGAGTTGTCAGACGTAAAGCAAGATGAGATGTGTACCTTGCTTTCGACCTGATGGTTGTGACATAAAGCAAGATGGTATGATGAGACAAGCATTGAGCTTCCAGCTGGATAGTTGTGACGTAAAGCCAGTCTAGTATCCTGCTTCTGACCTGATGGTTGTGACGTAAAGCATGACGAGTATCTTGCTTCCATCTTGAGTGCTGTGATGTAAAGCAAGACAATGAGATGAGACTAGTACTGTGCTTCCAACTTGATAGCTGTGACGTAAAGCCAGTCTAGTATCTTGCTTCGAGGTTGAGTGCTGTGACGTAAAGCAAGACGATGAGATGAGACTAGTACTGTGCTTCCAGCTTGATAGCTGTGACGTAAAGCCAGTCTAATATCTTGCTTCCATCTTGAGTGCTGTGACGTAAAGCAAGACATTGAGATGAGACAAGAACTGAGCTTCCAGCTTGACAGCTGTGACGTAAAGCCAGTCTTGTATTATGATGAGCCAGCCTTGTGCTGTGATGATGATGATGATGATAATGTATCAGTTTTTATACTAATATATATTGATGCAGATGATGATGGCATTCCTTTGAGAATGACGATGCTGTCGATGAAGAAAACTTCCGATGGTTTATAGATACGCTAGTCAGTGTTCCAAGATGATATTGATGATGCTGTCCTCACCCACTTGATGCTGTTGATGATGTTGTCCTCTCTCGCATGATGCTACTGAAGAATATCCTTCTTGTTAAGGGGGAGTGTTGAAATAATGTAACTGCAAAGAGTATTCTTATTATTATTGATATATTATTCATAGGATCAATCCCCATTGTGGATTGATCATGTCGGTTATTGTAATAGGACCAAATCCCCTTTTGCGGATTGGTCAAAAGACAATTGTAATATGCAGAATAAGAAGTCGACCCCAACAGATATTAAAGAGGCCCAGAAATATAATAAAGGTGGGTTTACCCACCCAGTTTGAGAAGTCGGCCCTGCCAGTGAAGAGACACTTCACACGTGCCAAACTTGTATAAATAAAGAGGCCAGCGCCTCACTTAGACACACAACTCACTTGCTCATTTTGAGAGACAAGTTCGGATCTGCTGCTGGAGAAGAAGGAGAGAGAGAGTGGTGCATATCTGGGAGAGGACTTTCTGTATTAGCTTAAGAGATCTCTTGGCATTGTATTGACTATCTATATTAAGGAAGTTTTGCTGGGTTTTCTTCCCCTAGAGGGTTTCCCAGGATAAATGCTGTGTCTCTTGTGATTGTGTATTTCTCAGTGATCTTGGATTATGCTATTGTTATCTAATGAAATGCAAACATCTATAATAATGGCTTAAACATTAACATGCTAGGGCACCCTGTCAATCTCCCCAAGCATGGTCAAGTGGGTTAATGTAAGATCCAAGCAGTTGTTAGAGGTAAAAGGAAATCAGATGCATATATTCAAAGGTTTCAATGATGAAAAGTGACACATACCATGATACCTGGACCAATTACCTCATGGAGCAAGAACCTCTTTTGATACAGGACCAAGCCGATGGTGATGGATGCTATTGCTGCTAACAAGATAAAGCTGATGGAAGAAGAAAAGGATGGGCCCTCCAGGGCCATGCTCAGGTCAATCCTGCTCTGGGTACTCCATGTCTAGGACCTGTGGGCCTCGAGACATGATCTCCTAGTTATCCCTAAAAAGTGGGGATAACAGGCCTGATGCCCAGAGCGGTCTCGTTCACTCCTCTCACTAAGTCTTCCCTCTACTCACCATTAAACTCAATTCACTGACTGAAGTTAATGTCGCCCTCACGTCCTTGTGCATTTCTTGTCCAGTTTTGTGTTGAACATCATTCAGATTCTGAGTTTTGTCCGTTGACCTCCATCCATATAAACCAACATCTACCATATAACTCTGATGAGTATCGGGCTTGCCTTTTTTGCAATCTGAAGGTGATTTCCGGTGCTAACGGAGCCCTAGTTCATAACACATACAACTTGTGCGATTTGTGGCACAAGAGGATGGGGCACCTGCATCACAAGGCGTTGCCTATTCTAAGGGAGATAGTCACAGGTCTTCCTGAGTTCAACATTGAGCAACAGGGATTATGCAGAAGGTGCATGCATGGCAAGCATGCCAAGGCTTCTTTCCCAAGCAACGGGCACCTGTTTAAGGGGATCCTAGATCTGGTGCATTCAGATGTATGTGGACCGATGTCAGTAGCATCAATCACAGGAAGCATGTACTATGTTTGCTTCATTGATGACTTCTCTCGCAAAACTTGGATCTACTTCCTAAAGACCAAGGATGAAGTCTTTAGCAGGTTTCGAGAGTTCAAAGCTCTTGTTGAGAACCAGACAGGGAAGAAGATCAATGTTTTGAGATTTGACAATGGGGGTGAGTATACCTCCAAAGAGTTCGAGGGTTTCTGCAAGGAGGCAGGGATCAAGAGGGAGTTGACTGTTCCATACAACCCACAACAAAATGGAGTTGCAGAGTAGAGGAATCGATCCATCATAGGGCCTGCTAAGGCCATGATTCATGACCAAGACTTGCCGATGTTTCTTTGGGAAGAAGCATGCAACACAACAGTCTACATCCAGAATAGGTGTCCTCACAGGATCTTGAGGACATGGCACCAGAGGAGGCATTCACTAGTGTGAAACCAGAGGTGAGTCATGAGCCTATTCCAGTGACAAAGGACGAGGAGCAAGAAGCTCCGAAGGTTGACCTTGGGTCACCAACGACTTCTAGTTCAGGGCAACAACCTTCAGGTGAGGAGGATGAGCCACTGGCTCCTTCCAGTTTTGTTAGTGTTATCCCCACTTTTAGGGATAACTAGGAGATCATGTCTCGAGGCCCACAGGTCCTAGACATGGAGTACTGAGAGTAGGATTGACTTGAGCATGGCCCTGGAGGGCCCATCTTTTCTTCTTCCATCGTCCTTATCTTGTCAGCGGCGGTAGCATCCATCACCATCGGCTTGGTCCTGTATCGGAAAGAATTCTTGCTCCATGAGGTAATTGGTCCAGGTATCATGGTATGTGTCACCTTTAATCATTAAAACCTTTAAATATATGCATCTGATTCCTTTTATTTCTAACAATTGCTTGGATCTTACATTTGCCCACTTGACCATGTTTGGGGGATTGACAAGGTGTCCTAGCAAGCCTTTGTCCATAGGTTTTGGTTTGCCACTTGGGGGGACTTCTGAAAGGCCATCGTCCGCTCCCATCATAGCACAACTATTTCATCTTATTTCCCGCTCATTTGTCCCACTCCCCTTGTCCGGGCATCGGGTTGACCTATTTTCAGGATTGCACCTTATCTCGTGGGAAGAAGGGGCTAAAGGCCTAGAAGGTAAAAGTAAGCTGGTAAAAGATAAAAGCCTAAGAATAAAGCCTCAAGATGCTTCGCCCAGGGATCCCCGAGAAAGCAATAAAAGGCTTCTCAGCAAGAAACAAGAGGGACTCGGAAAAATAATAAAAACAAGACCTAGTCAGAGGATAGGGGGTCTCATCACGAGCCAGCCTATTAGGTCCATGGGTACCTAGCAGTATGACATTGCCACTAGCTGGTTACCATGCCAGGGAAATGACTCTTGGTTGCATGGCCAAGGGAAAGGGGGTCTCATCACGAGCCAACCTTTCATTTTTGTGAAAGTACTTGTGGGTAACGTTGCCACCACTGGTCACCACACCAGGGCAGTGTCCCCTGATTAGCTCTTGAACAAAAAGAAAAAGAAAAACAATAAAAGAATAAAAGAATAAAGGCAATGGGCTTGGAAAGAGTGCATCTATGACAGGTACAACTCGCCTTCTACAAAAGAAACCACAGATAACACATTGCATCCTTGGCCCTCACTGCACCCACATGCCTGGACTTCCCTTAACCACATCACCCACTCACATGGTTTTGATGAGGTTTTCTTCTAGGAACTCACCTTTTCTGATGGACACTAGCCCAATAGAACATTTTGCCTTTTCCTCCAGATTTGTATAGCAGGCTTGTGTAATGTCTTTGAGCTATTGACAGATGTATTAGGGATTTTATGCATATGTTTAATAATATTAATGATGAGATGTGATTGACATTGCTATGATCCCTGTGACTGATGAGCCCATGGAGGGCGTAGCTTTTGATGTGCAGGACCATGCCCGACGAACAGGTACCATTTGGACCGGTACACATGGGGAGATGGTCAGTTCGGACCTCCATGGGGCTGAAGAGCCCACCAGATGGATGTTGAGACTCCATCAGGGGGCAGAGACAGGGCAGAGGATGATCAGAGACTTTGCACCAGAGAAGGAAAGAACGTTCCACCAGAGGCACCCTGACACTGCTTGGCCTCGGGGGATTGACCCACTTTCAGAGGGACGTTGGCTCTAGATGGCCCAGGACGTCACCAGGAGGCTTATGACGTCATCATGAGCATGTTGGCAGATGGATAGGGCAGTTCGCACGTGTGGCAGCTTAGAGGAGCCCAATGAGGGCTAACGTCTTGCTTCAAGAGGCTACATTTGCCCTGATAGGGGCTAACGTCACCCTAGGAAGGGGTGACGTCCTATCTTTTTGCTTGATTAGGGTTTTAGTCTAGCATTTAATGTAAAAACAATATAATTTTGATATTATGGCCTTGTCGGCCTTTTTATGACCTAAAAAGTAAATTAGGTCATTGATACAGTATATATTGAGGATTTTGATCCTCATTTTATCATGATCACTCATTCACTCCATAAGGAGGTCTGAAATTTGCGCCCTATTTTGGGTATTTGGCTTATTAAGTGAGGCGCACTTGTTGAAGGAAGACATTTTTGGCATTCTATGGTGTTTCTCTTGAAGGAAGGTGTTACAACTAGGGTTTGCATGGTTATTTCTTGGTGAATTGTAAGTATTTTTCTGCAAAACTTCCTGATTGAATGGTTGTAGTTTAATTTCTTGCATATGTTTATGAATGTTGCTGAATCAAACCCTAGGGGACAAGCACACAAGTAGGTCCTTGTCTCATGTCCCCGGATAGAGAAACTTTCAGCCATTGAAGAAGAAGAAGAGAGCCTAGCCGTAGCTACACTCCTTTTTTTTTCCTCTCCTTTGCTAGTCGTACCATTTGGACTTCAAGAAGAAGAAGACGTCCCAGGCCTAGGTTATCGACACTTAGGGCCGTTTTCTTTTAGGGTTTGATGAAAGAGCCTTGCTGTAGCAACACTCTCCCTTATTAAGCTTTCTTGTCTTGATTTTGTGCTTCATCAGAGCTAGCCGTCTGCCGGGAAGGAGGAGAGAGCACGAGGCCTTGCTTTAGCAACACTGGAGTGAGCCTCTCTCCCCTAGGGTTTTGATTTTGAGGCCTTGCCTTAGCAACACCTAAAAACTCTTTCCTCTAGTCCTTAAAATCTTGCCTCCTTCAACTCTTGCGTCCTTCACTTATGACTCCATTAAACCCTAAGGCACTGATTTGAAAGTCCTCCAACGTTGAAGTGAAATTGATCAAACAACTCTCAAAACTCTTTGAATCTCAAACCCTAACTACACTAACCCTAGCCTAGACTAACCTACTAACCCTAAGTTGCTGACGTCATCATTGGTTATTTCATCTTCAATGCAACAATGTCTTGTTTTAAGAGCAATTGAATGGTGGTTTAGGCATCAATTGGATAAAGTGTTGATTGGTTACCTTGCATGCCACATTGTTCCAATATTTATTGGTGAAGTGTTATATCTTTTCATTGCTATTAATAAACAATGACTTCGTCAACATTTATTGCCAATTGCTTATGTATATTTATCAGATAGTCTTATGAAGTACTAACCCATTGAAATATAGCTTGCATATATCTGTTTGCTGTTGTCTTGTTCCAAGCAGGTGTTCTTCATTGGGGATTTACTTTATTATTGGCTGTTTAGCTGGGACTTTCTGTTTGGGTGGTGACTTGTGAGGGGGAAAGTTCGTCCTTATCTCATTATCCTTCTGCCTCCTCAAAACGACAGGTCACCGGGGACGTCTCCCTTGGGCCTAACCTCCCTAAAGAGAAATAACCTCCCCATTGTGGTGATGTTGGGTGGGATAGGTTCCCGTTACGCCAGTTTGGTCTTCAATCTTATAGCCTTTTTCCTAACTACAAACCGTGCGATAACAGTCAGGAAACCTCGATGGTTCACTCAGACATTGAGTGATGCGCATGAGTATGTTGAGGCTCCTAGGAGCACATTCAACAAGAGCAAACCTCCGAAGAAGTTTCCAAACTACATGGCATTGATGAGCAACATCATAGATTCAAAGCCTTCCATTTTTCAGGAGGCAGCAAACCAACAGGTCTGGCGGGATGCCATGGTGGAGGAGTACACCTCCATCATGAAGAATGATGTTTGGGACATAATGCCAAGACCAAAGGGGAAGTCAATAGTAACTTCCAGGTGGCTCTAAAAAATCAAGCATGCTGCAGATGGTAGCGTCGAGAAGTACAAAGCGAGGTTTGTGGCGAGAGAGTTTTCCCAGAAAGAGGGAGTGGACTATGACGAGACATTTGCTCCAGTTGCTAGGTACACTTCCATTAGAGTAGTTATATATTAGCTTCATTTATGGGATGGAGGATACATCAAATGGATGTGAAGATAACTTTCCTTAATGGGATCATTGAGGAAGAAGTGTACATAGAGCAACCTCAAGGATTTGAGGTAAAAGGGAAAGACTCCCATGTTTGCAGGCTTAAGAAAGCCTTGTATGGACTCAAGCAGGCACCGAGAGCATGGTATTCCTGTTGAAATAATGTAACTGCAAAGTGTATTCTTATTATTATTTGATATATTATTCATTGGATCAATCCCCATTGTGGATTGATCATGTCGGCGATTGTAAAAGGACCAAATCCCCTTTTGCGGATTGGTCATAATGTAATTGTAATAGGCAGAAAGAGAAGTCGGCCCCAGAATATTTCAAAGAGGCCCTAGAATATAATAAAGGTGGTTATAACCACCTAGAAGAAGAAGTCGGCCCTACCAGTGAAAGGACACTCCCACACTTGCCAGTCTTGTATAAATAAGGAGGCTAGCGCCTCACTTAGACACACACTCACTTGTTCATTGAGAGACAAGTTTCGGAGCTGCAGTTGGAGAAGAGAGAGAGAGAGAGGCGCATCTTTGTGAGAGGACATTTTGTACTTGTTTGAGTTATCTATTAACATTGTATTGGCTATCTATAATAAGGAAGTTTTGCTGGGTTTTCTTCCCCTAGAGGGTTTCCCAGGATAAATGCTGTGTCTCTTGTGATTGTGTATTTCTCAATGATCTTGTCTTATGTTGCTGTTATCTATTGAAATGCAAAGAACTATAATAATGGCTTAAACATTAACATAGTATCAGAGCCAAGCTGAAGAGAGCATCTTTCACAAGAGAAAAGTGAAAAACGTCATTGTTGTCGTACATGCAAATTAGGGTTTTTTGTCGGAGAGGTATTTCAGCCCTAAAACCATCTAGAAAAGTGCGCCCTCCCTCAAGGATCATTCTGGCACCTTCAGCGCACCTTTTCAATGGCTAGATCTCCCGGAAAGTGAAACCCTAGTTTCAGAAAGTACCAGAAAACCAGAGTACCAGAAGTACCAGAAAACTAGAAGCACTAGTCCAGAAATCCGCAGATCAAGTTTGAGGGGGTTAAAGTTGGATTTTCAGAAATCTCACTGCACCAACTTACTTGCCTCAGCTCAGTGCATCTATCCCCTAGATCATAATTTCAAATTTTGAAGTTTGAAAAATTAGGGTTTTCTCATAAAACCCTAACTTGCAGTTGCAGTTGCATCCGTAGCCCCAGTTGCAACACCCTTGAAGTTTTTAAGAGTTGGTAATGATTACCGCTACTACCAGATGGTGCCACTACTTGCAAATGCCATCAGAGGTATGTACTCACATATGTTTAACTGGTTAAACTTTAAAGAGTACTTGCAGGAGAAGGGATCTCTTGCCATAGATCCAAAAGGATCTCAAGATCCAACACATTCAGAGGAATGATGCAACCCAGGTTTGATTATTCTGATATGCATCCATTTGTTATATTGATCAATGTTGCATGTTGTAGCTATGACCATCATTCTAACCTTTTCTAAGTCAAGGTATTAGATGGATTAAAAGTTGAGGTCATAGAACTTATCCTCTAACCCAACCTTCTATCAAGATAGCGTATTGTCTTAGTACATAAGACAGGTTGAAGAAAGCACTCGTCATCTTGAGTGAAAGAGACTCGGAAGAAAAGAAAGCACTCATTCCTAAGGACAAGGCTCCAGGTTTGATTAATCAAGTTAATAAGATTTAAAGGTACACATGACAAGTTGATGAATATAGTTGAAATAACAGTCTTTGTAAAATATCATACTTGATAGCATGTGAGCACATAGAGGTAAATGCTTAACGTAATCATTTGTCTAATACAACTAACATCTCCTCTAGGAAGAATCTCGTGTGTTAGTTCCAGGTGGAGGAATGTTTGATCACAACACTATGAGAGTGTTAACCTCATTTTCGTATTGTATTCCTTACCTTTAATCTTTGCTTCAGACAAATTACAAGTGATAGCTCTAAAGGAGCTACTGTGATGATTGTTTGTGCTATTGCTTTATATTATCAAAAGGATATTATTCTTGCTTGCTGTTTTGTTGACCTTGCTCCAGGTCACATGTAATAACCCTGAGGAAGCTATAGTAAAGGTTGCAGAAGGCAACATGCTAAAGGAGAGACCATAAATGAAGCAATCATCATTGGAAAAGAAGAAGGTGGATTGCATAAGCTAAAGGGTCACTCAAAAGCTGCCATGACCCATGCCATTGAGAATCCATGTGAACTTTGGCATAGAAGACTAGCTCACATTAACTACAAGGTGCTACCATACATATGCAAAGCGGTCACAGGTTTACCAGAACTCAAGGTTGACCATGAAGGTGTATGTGCACAAGGAAAGAACATCAAGAACCCTTTTCCGAAGAGAGACAACAAAGCAGAAGGAGTCCTAGAACTCATTCATTCAGATGTGTGTGGCCCAATGCCATCGTCCTCCATTAGTGGGTATGTATATTATGTATCACTTATTGATGATTATTCTCGTAAGACCTGGTTGTATCTCTTGAAATCTAAATATGAAGTGTTCAACAAATTCAAGGAATTCAAAGCCTTGATAGATAATCTTTCTGAAAGAAAGATCAAGATACTCAGGTCAGATAATGGAGGAGAATACACCTCAAAAGAGTTCGTGAACTTCTGCAAAGATGTTGGGATCAAG
>ML778057.1:387749-398706 GCA_009831015.1 Picea engelmannii | reverse complement strand
CCTCTCTCTCGTCTGATGCTGCTATAGAATACCCTTCTTGTTAAGGGGGAGTGTTGAAATAATGTAACTGCAAAGTGTATTCTTATTATTATTTGATATATTATTCATTGGATCAATCCCCATTGTGGATTGATCATGTCGGCAATTGTAAAAGGACCAAATCCCCTTTTGCGGATTGGTCATAATGTAATTGTAATAGGCAGAAAGAGAAGTCGGCCCCAGAATATATCAAAGAAGCCCCGGAATATAATAAAGGTGGTTATAACCACCCAGAAGAAGAAGTCGGCCTTGCCAGTGAAAGGACACTCCCACACGTGCCAGTCTTGTATAAATAAGGAGGCTAGTGCCTCACTTAGACACACACTCACTTGTTCATTGAGAGACAAGTTTCAGAGCTGCAGTTGGAGAAGAGAGAGAGAGAGAGGCGCATCTTTGGGAGAGGACATTCTGTACTTGTTTGAGTTATCTCTTGGCATTGTATTGGCTATCTATAATAAGGAAGTTTTGCTGGGTTTTCTTCCCCTAGAGGGTTTCCCAGGATAAATGTTGTGTCTCTTGTGATTGTGTATTTCTCAGTGATCTTGTCTTATGTTGCTGTTATCTATTGAAATGCAAAGAACTATAATAATGGCTTAAACATTAACAATTCCAGGATCGATGGATACTTGCAGAGTATGGGCTTCACCAAAAGTGAAGCAGATCACAACTTATATTTCATATTTGTTGAAGATGATCTGCTCATTTTGGTGTTGTATGTAGATGACCTGTTCCTTACAGGATCTGAGAAGCTCAGAGCAGGGTGCAAGGAAGATATGGCAGCTGAGTTCGAGATGAAGGACATTGGCATGATGCATTACTTCTTGGGGTTGGAGGTTTGGCAGAGACCGGGGGAGATTTTCCTTGGGTAGGGTAAGTATGCAGTTGAGATCCTAAAGAGGTTTCGGATGGAGGACTGCAAACCTATGGCCACACCCATGTTCACTAATTTGAAGAAGGTGACAATTTCAGATTCAGAGTTGGTGGATCCCACGTTGTACAGGAAACAGATAGGTTCCTTGATGTATTTGGTTAACACTAGGACAAATATATGTTTTGCAGTGAACACCTTAAGCGAGTTCATGGTGGAGCCAAGGCAGGAGCATTGGGTAGCAGCAAAACATGTGCTTAGATACTTAAGAGGCATAGTGGAGTATGGTCTGAGATATCTTGGAGATGGTGAAGTGAAGTTGCAGGGGTATACAGACTCAAATTGGGCAGGCAGTGCAACAGATAGGAAGAGCACCTCAGGGTGTTGCTTTAGCTTGGGATCAATGATGATATCCTGGTTCAGCAGGAAGCAGAGTTTAGTGGCACTTAGCTCAGTATAGGTAGAGTATGTGGCAGTTAGTACCGCTAGTTGTGAAGCCATCCGACTTCACAAGTTACTAGCAGGATTATTTGATCAGGAGTTGGATCCCACAGCCATTTACTATGATAATCAAAGTTGTATCAAATTCTCTAAGAATCCATTGTTTCATGATAGGTACAAGCACATAGAGATCAAATATCACTTCATACGAGACAAGATTCAAAAGGGAGTAGTGAAGCTCCAATATATTCCCAAAGATCAACAATTAGCTGATATTTTGACCAAGCCCTTAGTAAAAGGGAAGTTTGAATCACTCAGAGACAAACTTGGATTGGTGCAAAATTCCTTCCTCGCTAAGAGGGAGTGTTGCGAAATATAGCTCGGATAGGAATTTCTTGCACATTCTTCAATATGAACATGCAAGAAATGGTTCAAGATATTTCGTAGTTGAGCTTTTGTCTAGTAGCACAAAGTCATATTTAATGGCTTTTGTCTTGTAGCACAAAGTCATAGTTGATGGCTTTTGTCTTGTAGTGCACAAGTCAAGAAGGCAAATTCAAATTGTCTTCCTCCACTACAGTAGCAGTGTTGCATTTGAGTTATAGAGTTTGTATTTTATTTGAATTCTGTATAAGCTGGTTGGACCTCCCATAAATGCAAACTTTGAGTGTGAGGAAAATACACAGATTGAGTGAGTGATATCTCAAGGATTGGGTGAAGAGCATTTCATCCGAGTGTGAGTGGGAAGGGTCATATGAAGGAGCAAAGGGGCAACAAGGGAGATAGCAGCCAGGTAGGCTAGGCTATTTGTTGCGTTATATTTTCCTCAGATTGGTCATTATCCTAGGACAAGAGCCCAAGGATTTTATCAATAAAATCATCACAGATCTGGTTTTCCCTTCAGGGTTTTTTTCCAGGGGTCTTTACCCATAAATCTTTGTGCAAATGTGTTTGGTTTCAGTTTCATTTGCTTCCGCTGTTCATTTTCTAGCTATTTGTGTGATTAATGCTATGGTCTGAAATTTATTTCTGCAGTAATTAAATTCAACAATCTACTTGTTTGATTGAGAACATAAGGACTTTAGTTACCCAGGGTTGTGAAAATTTACAACCCAAAATTCTTATCCAGTGGGCAATGTAGTCAAAATATGAATATTCCTCATTCTAACAAGCTAAAAGAAAGGGGTCTCACCCAAATCTGCTGCCTGCTACCACCTTCCATGTACACTCCTACCTATGGAAAATGTGCCGAAGTCGACACATGGGAGAGAGTCAGTTAGTCAAATGTCAATGATGTAAACACCTTCCAAGTGTGAAGGAACCCAACAATAATGACAATGGGGCCTAAGGTATGAGCACAACCTGTCATTGTGAAAAATGTACTGAAGTCTAACACCGACGAGGATCCTCTGATCAAGGCCCAGTGATGATCAACCTTGTCGAATGCGAAATGACTGCCAATGAGGCTAATGACCATCAAGGTGCTCTACTTCTGGATCATCCCTAGATAATGTGTTAGAGTCGATGCAGGAGGACCAATTGGAAGGAAAAGCAATGATGGAAACTCTTCCCTCAACACGAAGTGATAACTCAAGAAGATATAAGATGTATGGTACTATGCCCTTATCGTTGGACGACGGGGATGATTGACTTAAAATAGATGACTCAATGGAAATCAATGAAGAGACAAAACATAAGATGACTCAAGGCTCTCCTATGTCTCTTCAACTCTACCCTTCCTAATGGAATCAATGCTTTGGAATATGAACAAATAGATTCTCATCCAAGCTCACTTTAAAAAATTTAAGACAATAGGAAGGCTCAACAAACTTATTATAAGACATTCAGATCTTTGACCCAAAGTTTCAAAATTGGACAACAATCATAGGAAACCATGACCAACCTTATGTAAGGTGCAAATTACATCACAAAACACGACCACATGCTGATATAATCTGGAAAAATTAGCGACTCTTACCCTAGGATTGAAAATGGATGACTTTGAAAAAAAAATGCAAATAGAAAGGTTGAATTGTAGTCCTAAAACACAAAAATAACGATACTATAATTTGAAAATGACATTGTGGAAGTAAGGAAACTAGAAAACAACTACCCAAAAACCCAAAAATATCACCTCCTTTGTTTGTTGGAGGTTAGTCAAAGCTGGCATGGTTAATCAACATACTTGAATGACCAATGCAACCATGCAGCTAGGTAATCAGTTAGATGGGAAAGATCAACATAGTCAATCCTCCAATGCATCCAATCACGAAATCTCATAAGCTGGAAAGATTCCATGATGTACTTGCTACTGAAGGAATAACTGAAGGCTATTGGTTGGAATTTGAAATACGACACTTCGACAATAATGAGCATGAAAGCATGAGAGCTGAAACTCTTAGAATCTACCTGTTGAAATACCTCATCATCCTCAACTCAACTGGATCATGATGAACCCCGATATCCAAGCATTGATCAGTCAAAGGATCCTCTTGAAGAACAAAATCTGAATGTGGGATCATAGGCAAACTATAAGGAATACATCTTCTGGTTGAACCAAAAGTTGCTCCTCCTACTGGGATGGTATCTAATCAAGTTGTTCTTGAATCATTGTTGGGATATGCAAGGATGAAGTCTCTTGCTGATTGAATTCTACATGGTTGACTTGTGGTCCTTCCTCTTGAAATTTATCGTCATCATTGGAATGAACCTATGAACACACTTGAGCACTCAACTCTTGATCTTCATCTTCATAGAACTTTTCATATGACTCAAGTGGTGCAACTACTGGTTCCTGATCATTCAAGCTTGAGCCATCATCATCCTGTTCATCTCCGGGGACTTGATAAGGTGCAAGTTGTGGTTCTTCTTCAATAACAAGGAATTCTTATGCTCTTGTAACAACTGATGGTTGAAGATCATTGAATGGTGTCACCTTCACTAGTTGGTTAGAAACATGGATCGGAGGAAACTTATAGGCTGCAAGGAAATTTCTTTCTAACTTGATAGAAACAACTTGGGCCTCCTCCACATTGTGAAGATCTTTGTTCTCGAGAAAAATACGCAAAATTCCATCATATGACTCAGGATAATACATCAAAACCACAACATCATTAGGCCTTATAGCAGTAGGAATTCTATAATTAAGCCTTAGAAAAACGGGCATTAAACTCAGTGACAGTCTCATTCTCATTCTTTTTAAGATTATCAAAAGCTTTAAGAAAAAGTTATCTTGTTTATCCGCCCATCTTTTTGTGAACTTCTCTTGGAACGAATCCCATCCATCAATGGAGGCATCATGAAGGGATTTATACCATGTTCGTGCATCCCCCTCGAGGGTTTGCACAAACATCCTCATCACCACATCCTCATGTTCCTCGTCACAATCATCCACCACTTTTAAAAAATCCCCCAAGTGATCCTCAACTGATACTCTAAACTTTCCTGCAAACAAAGGTAAGTGTGTGTGATATTCACTTGCAGGTAAGTCATGAGGATGATCAGGAAATGCAATAAAAATTATTGGGTCATAAACACTTTATCTAAACCTTACTACAACTCCAGCCATAATATTAATCTGAGATGAAAAAAAGCACAATTGTTGCCATAGTATCAGCTTGAGATGAAAATATGCATGAACCCAAAGATGGTGGTGTCGAAGTTACACTCACCATAGTGCTGGTCGAAAGAAATTACCAAAGAACTCAATATGCTTACCAACTTAGGAAGAGTTTTCGATGAAAGTATATTCTTGTTCAGGAAAAGATGTTAGGGTTTCCTTAGGCCCGTAACTAGACCTTGTGTCAGATTGAATCTAAATGATCTTCTTGTGCTCCCCAGTGGACTCGGCCCTGTTTCTTGTGGAGTCTCCAGGTGAGTCCAAATAATAAATTAAATGAAGAAAAACTCACCAATATTGTTGCAATTCGAGGATTGACGGTCCCCGACAACGATGCCAATTTGTTAGCACACTTGTTGACTCCTAAATCAGATCTGAAATGAAGTAAAATCAGCGGTAAAAAAGTGGCTAATTGTAGGAGAAAATGCCCCAGTTGTCACTAGCAAGTCTCCTCTCCGTTTGGGCTGGTGCATGCCAACCTCAGGGGGGTGTCCCTAATTTCTTTCCTTTTGTTCTAAACCTTGAAAATATGCAAATATAAACAGAAAACAACAACAAGAAAAAGTGCCTTTGGCTAGTAGTTAAGCTACCAAAGGGGTAAGTAACACAATTTGAAATTTGCATGTATGAAAAACCCTACAACGTTAGTTTTTTTTCCTGAATGGAAAGAAAGGGAAAGAGGCGCCATTACAAGGCTGAAACACTACAATAATAGGCTATAACTTCTAACAATGCATAAAAAATCAATCACAATACCAACAAGATCCAACAGCTTGATACCAACACACCAAAACTTTATTCTTGCTCTTGCCAAAGGGCTGATTGCACCACTAAACACAAGTATAAAAACCGGTAGAGTATTGTTCCTTATACAAAGACTAGAATCTAGAAAGAAGAAAGAATAATGGAAGAGAGAGAGAGAGAGACTACTGTTGCTGAAGAAAGTCGACCTTGAATATTGAGGAGGAGCCTCCAATATATAGACCAAAGAGGCGCACATGTGGCAAAATTAGGAAGGCGCATAGCTAAGATTAGCTCCTCCTCCAATGTGCTCTAGATGAATAATGAGGATGCACTCTAGTGTAACCATGAGATGATCATGACAACTCCCTTGTATGCTTTGTTAACTGCTTGATGAGATGACAACTCGTGTACAAACTTTGTTTTGCTGAAGGATCACTGAGGAGGGACTTGCGCATGAATGGAGAAAAGGGAGTTGTGCCCTAAATAATAGGGAATTAATGCACTAGGAATAAGGATTATTGTGCTAGTATAGGAGTTAAGTAAGGGATACACACTAGGCTTTAGGGATAAGGTGTTAGATAATAGGGAGTAATGCACATGGATTTAGGGAGATAAGGGAATTAGTGCTAAGAAACAGGGAGAAATAAGAGGAGGCACATTAATTGATGAATGCACTAGAAAATAGGGGAGAATAAGAAGTGCGCTAGGAAATAGGGGGAAGGCACACTTAAGTAGGTAGTGCGCTAAGAAATAGGGAGATGGAGAGGAGGTGCGCTAGGAAATAGGGAGCTAGCGCATGAGGGGAGGGAATAATGAAGAAGATGAAGGGAAGTGCACATGGAAATAGGGATAAGACAGGAATGCACTTTCGTCCTAAAATAAGAGTTAAATGAAGACATGTAAGGGAGAAATGAGAGTTAAAGCGGGAGAAAGGGGAAGTAAAACCTCAGTTAACTCTATCACATGCCAACTCATCTCCTATGCATGCGCCACATGTCCACAAGCCAAGCACTCAATATCCTCATGAAAGATGCACCCAAGTTTGGCCACATGTCAATTTGAAGAAGTTTTCACGTGTCAGAATCTGAGCCTGCCACTTGTCACATTGTATGGCGACCATACCTGCTATATATAGCCCTCTAAAAATAAACATGCCAAAAATAGCAGTCCACCCTAAAAAATAGGAAAAGTCCAAATGTGTTCGAGATCATTGCCAAATGTAGTATGTCTAAAAATAGACACTGCTAAAAATAGAATCTCGTCGCATGTCTATGAAAATAGACACTGGATTTGATTTTCAGTGAGGAATCCGAATATGTGATCAAAATCATCATCTGAGGCTTGGAACTCCTCCTGTTAAAAATAGTAAATTGCTCGCATGTCATCCAGAAAAGGCTCTATGGAATGATGAGCTCAAAAGGACTCTGAATATGTAATCAAAACTACCATGCGGACCTCTGATCTTTGTCTCCTAAAAGGTAAGGAATATGTTATAAATAGGCATCTCTCTCTATCCATGAAGACCCGTGCAAACTTCTGTCTCTGAAACAAGGAACACTATGAAACCAATCTTGTACTTGTACTCATATGGGAACCAAGTTTGGCTCACACAAAAATGCCAGCCAAAATATAGCATGTTGGCTCTTAACCCTCAGGATTCTCAAGTGAGAAAATCAAGGGGTTAATAGGTAGTCCACTACAAACCCTAGAAATACCCTTATGTCCTTCAACAAGCTTTAAATAAATGATAACAAGGGAAGGTAGTCCGCTACAAACCTTCTTAGGGTTTCAAGACAAGGTTTATCCAAGAAAATACAAGATAAAATGCAATTATCACCACTTTGATAAAACATTCACTTAATACATCAAGAAATCAACGATCAATGACTTAGAAAGAGCACTTACTAGGTAAATCAATGAGCTTCCATGAAACCCTAACCATGAAATCATCCACAAAACTTCAAAAGCATCCACAAGACCATCTCCAAAACAAGGTGCATAAGTTCTCCATGGTGAAAAAGAAAGATAAAAGACAAGTGTAGTGATGGTTCTCCACAAGACGAGTTATGATTTACAAAATGGAGTGCTCCCTCTATATATATGAGGTAACTAGGTGCTATATCCTCTTAAGATGCCCCTAAAACATGTAAATCCATGATACAAGGTGGACAGGTCTTAGGTTGACGCCCAAAAGTGCCTCGAAAATGAAAATACAATGCTAAAATTGTTGGAGATATTTCTATTTTCGACTCACTAGTGCACTATTAGTTAACTGGAGCTAGTTCTATTTTAGACTTTCTATTTTAGACCATCTTTATTATGCATGCATTCCTAAGGAAAAGCTCACTGTTAGTTCGCTTTTCTTAATTATGGAATGTTCTCTCCTATATGAGTGTATATCACTCACTGATTGTATCAATATTGATTATCTCATTGGAGTAGTGTGAATATATTTTCTCATTCTTCCATAATGAATCTCTCGTCCTTTTCTTGATAAGCTTTGTTTGTACTTGCTTTAGCTAGGTCTCCTGTGCAGGTTTCGATGAAACATTAACATGGTATCAGAGCCGAGCTTTTTGGAGAAAACCAGACAAGCCAGAGAAGAGAGAAATCATATTTTTTACGAGCGCAATCCATGCATTTGAAAGTGTCGCAACCTCTCCCTGTCAAAAGGTGCGACAGTCGCAGACACACTTATAAAATTGGAAATTTCTGGACGGTGTTGCAACCATTTTTTCATAGTTTTTGAAAGCGTCGCAGTCTAGCCTTGCATAGGGGTGCGACACTCTTAAGTGTCGCAATGTATCCTTCACACAGGGTGCGACACTCCTAAGTGTCGCAATGTATCCTTCACACAGGGTGCGACGGTGTCTCAGGCTGCCCATTGGGACAACGAGACACTCTTGAAAAAGTGTTTTTTCAGTGATTTCTTAGACAATGTTTTTTGGGTTTTTCAGAACCAGCAAGAGAGGTGGATACGACACCGATTCTTCAGTCAAATTTGGTGATAATTCTCACACCGTACAATTATTTTGAATGGAAGCCAAAGGCTGAATTCCAACTCAAAAGGAAAGGATTGTACAATTTGACAATGGCGATAAAAACAAAACCTACATCATTGATTGAGAAGACTATATGGGCGAATCATAAGGATGAGGCTACAAGACTTCTTCTTGAACTAATTTAAGTTGATTTATGGTTTCATGTTGTCGCATGAAAGACTGCAAACAAGATCCGAACCACCTTGGAAAGTCTTTTTGGAAAGCAAGATGAGATGAGAGGTCATATGCTTGAGGTAGAGTTGAATACCTTGGATCCTAAAAGTTTTGATAATATACATGATTTCTTTACCAAGTTTAAATCTTTGATATTGAGCTTGGTATCTTGTGGTATTGATAAGTCTACACAAGTAGACCAACTTATTCTAACAATCTTGGCTAAGCTAGGACCAGAATATGCTTTCTATGTCTCCACTTTCCATTCTGGTAGATATCTCTTGGGATCAAAGTGAAAGATGCCTACCATGGACCAGTTCATTGATTCTCTCACACATGAGCAGACAAAACTCATTCAGATGGTCCTAATTAAGGATCACAAAGCACATGCACTCACCATGCATGATGGAAAAGGATCATCCAAACAGAAAGGAAAGGGGCAATCACATCCAGAGACAAAGAAGGAGGGATATTCCAAACCCTTCTGCGATTCTTCAAGTTCCAAAGACTCTTCAGATTCCAAGAAGAGGGAAAGCAGTGCACTTATTGCAATAAACCGAATCATGAAGAGTCCACATGCATGAAGAAGCAAATCGATCTTATGGCACAGGTACTTCAACAAAATAACCTTGGAGACTTCATTCTAGAAGGAGCCAAGAAGAAGGAAGACGACCATGCACCTAAGAAAGGTAATCATCATGCCTTGGTTGCAATTAATTCCTTATCTAATTCATGGATTATAGATTCTGGTGCATCACATCATATGGCAGCGAAAGAGGAAGCTTTTACTTTGAGTTCATGCTCAAGACCCCCTATACTCATGGGGGATGATACTCCAATAGCAGTAGCAGGAAAGGGAAGAGTGGAACTCTCGAATGACAGTTTTGAAAATGTTTTACATGTTCCAAAGCTTTCTATAAATCTGGTCTCAGTTTATCAGATCACTCAAAAAGGGAAAAATGTTGAATTTACATCAGATTCAGTTATTGTACTTGACATGCATGACAATTCCATTATTGCAGTTGGTGAGGTAGATCACAAATCAAGGTTGTATAAATTCATTAAGTTTGTTGACTATGACTCCTCTTTACTACTTACACATGAGGAAATCAAGGTTGTATAAATTCATTAAGTTTGCTGACTATGACTACTCTTTACTACTTACACATGAGGAGAGTACTTTGCATGTACCGCTAGTGCAACATGCAGATACTCTTGTGCTTCCATCAGTTCTAGACATCAAAGATGATTCCATACACTCAGATTCTGTACATGGAAATGAGCAAGTAGTGCACCCAGAGAAGGAGCAAACACCGAAGCTTCAGAAGATGCCCAAGAGGGCACAATCCATGCTTCAGGAAACAGGTGTCCTTGCAGGGGATCCATTGGATTCGAGGAGGACTCGATCTCAGCATGAGGAGCCTTCTCATGTACTTTCATCTTTTGAACCGACAATGCCCATGCATTGCTATATGGTTCAATCTTCTAATCCACAGACCTACAGTGAGGCTGTGGGAAATCCATTATGGCAAGCAACCATGTTGGAGGAGTATGACTCACTCCTAGAGAATCAGACTTGGGATCTGATTCCACTTCCACCAGAAAGGAAGATTTTCAGGTGTAGATGGGTCCACAGGATCAAGAGGTACAAGGCTAGACATGTTGCCAAAGGACTTCATCAGATCCATAAAGATATCTACATCTTCACGAAGACTTTCAGTGAGCAGAAGTTTCAGACTTTGCGGGATTGCCTTGGAGTGAAGAACACAGTATCCTATCAGCTGTCTTTTCTTCTTTTGATGCATTGTCTTTTGAGGGGGGGTTTTGTTTCCATGTGGTTTTCCCTCTTTCCTCATTTTTTATTTAGTGTTCATTAGTTGCATTATACATTGTTGATTTGGTACCTGAGGAGGTGTTCCCCATGTGTTATTCCCTCTTAGCACATGTGGGAGAGACATTTGCCTTTGTCCTATGTACTTTATGTTCTATTTTGTACTTGACTTTGGTTAAAGTGCAAAATGTCACTTTTTG
>ML778057.1:341849-352955 GCA_009831015.1 Picea engelmannii | reverse complement strand
TTTTTTTTTTTTAATATAAATTTGTTTTTTAATTTTTTTAATTCTTAGCTTTTAATTTATCAAAAAAATAATTAAATTATATATTTTTGGTTAAACATTCAAAAATAATGTTATTTAACTACAATTGTTTTCTATGCATTGAAATAAAGGTAAACAATGTATTAAAAATTATGTTTCCCACAATTAATTAAGGAGACAATTATATGAAAAAACTTATTTTCAAAAAAGTAAATGGTAAACAACATTTTTAACATTGAAAGAAGCATGGAAAAATGATTAAAAACACTGTTGATTTTTTTTATAGCAAAATTAGAAAATAAATGAAAAAATAAGTATTTAAAAAAATAAAGTGATAGCAAAATTAGAAAATAAATGAAAAAATAAGTATTTAAAAAAATAAAGTGGATACATTATGGGTCAGAAGATTTAAAATATAAAAAAAACACCTAAAAAGGGAGGGGAGATGCTACACCACTTTTAAAAACGAGGTAAAAAATGCAGCCCCCCCCAAAAACGTAGAGTTCTCGTTATGTTGGTAACTATGTTTTTTGACATGATGATATTTTGTTTGCATTATATTTAATAAGATTAATTCATGCATGAAAAATTTAGGAGTGACAAGGGGCACTACTTTAGCCATAGTTTCATAATGGAAGCAATAAGGGGTTAATCCTAAAACTATGGGAGGTCATGACCCAATGTATTATTATTTTTTATATTTAATCAAGGTTCCAAAAATATACCTAGTGTTAGGATATTTAGATACTTAAGAGTTAGTTAAGATCAACTTGGTCTAATGTGTCGCTAGGTAAAAGTGTGTTTCTTTAGTATGCATTTGTAGTTAGGTATTCTGACGGTCACAATATGTTCCTGACATAGAGTGACCCGACGGATCATATTCTCCTCGATATTAATGAATGCATTGATCCGTGGCTTAACACCAGATTGGCCCATGATATCTATTTAAAAAGTATGGAGGGTCATTTTTCGATGATTGATTGTGAAAAACTCTCTTGTAAGTCTCTCTGTAATATTTTTTTTTTGCATTAATAAATTGCTCCAAGTGGCCACACTGGTTGGGGCCGTGGATGTTTCCCCATAGGGATTTTACCACGTCAAAACATTGGCGTGTTGATCTTTGATCTCCTTGTGCAAGTTGTTATTGAAGGTGTTCTTCCTCTGTTGGAATACCCATGTTTTCAGACTTGCTCCAATTGTAAATCAAGATCGTGAAGCCATGTTGTTGCATCTATGGGTTCTTCCATTTTGATACATTTTTGGGCTGAGAGGACCATTCCATTGCGTTCAGAGCGCTCGTTTTATTTAACAACACTTTTCGTTTCACTAGAAAATGTTTCTTTTTTCCCAAGATATGATCATTTCAGTCAGATCCAAAGGTGTAAGCCTGAATACACCCTTTTAAATATTTGTAGAGATAATATTTCAGTTTTCTACTTTTTTATTTCTGGGTTGCTACTCTTTTTGATTTGAAATAGAGTGGAAAGGGTTTTCCTGTCTATGTATGCTCTTTGTTGTGTGCTCTGTGCGATCTTGGTAAATAAAAAACACAGGGAAAATTTGCATTTTTCGGGTAAGTGTTATCACTGAAATTTCGTCTGCAAATGGTTACAGGTATCTAGCATCTTCAAACAACTATTAATTCACCCATGGACCAAAATTACCAAAAAAACATTTTCAAAAGGTCCAAAACTATCCAACCAGTTATAAAATCAGGATGCACTATGACTATACAGGGCACGCGCGCACATGCACCATCAATAAACGCAGGAAAAACGCACATGCGCACAATGCATGACTGTGGACGCTAAAAGCCACGCACACCTGAGAACGACGCATTTATGATGTTGGTCGACCTCCCACCCACTTCTGGTTCAGCTTCCAAGTCGATTTGACATCCAAATCTCGGCTGGATCTGGCTGGGTGGCTGGTCAAAGACCTAAAGGTGCCTAAACAACTCCTTTTCACACTAAAAGATGGTTGCACAATACCTCAAAGTGGTGCTATAAAACAAGGCCATCGGTGCACTACATCTTCAAGGAATTCATTTGCAAGGTTATGTTGTTGCTATTCTCTTGGGGAAACCTCTTTTCTCATCAAGAGCATACTAGCACCATTCCATTTGGGCAATCCACATCACCTTTTGAGTGGGTTAGTTTGAGATTCTTTCACCATTTCTTTCAAGTTTTCAAGTTGTAAGAAGAGCTCAATCTTGGGGGTCCAAGAGCCCTCCCTTGGAGGAAGAAGGGACCCAAAGTCCCCTTTCTCTTTGGTGTTTTCTTTTCACTAATACAATCCTTTCCATTGGTGACATAAGTCTTGTTTGTTTCTTGTTCTTATGTCCTTATGCACAATAATTTAATTGTTTTTTCCCTTCCTAGTTTAATTCTTAGCTTAGTCTTTTATGTTTATTCTTATAACCCTTTTCTTTACTGATGTCTTTCTTAACTAACCCAACTAAGCTTGTAAGCACCTATGTTTTGCTCATTTAGGTGACAAAAGATGCGCAACATATTGACGACTCCTCTAGGGAAATGTATCAATTTCCTACCCCATTTGGGTTATTTTAGCTCTTCTTTTTACTTATTTAACCTGCAGGTACCATAACCGGCCCAAGCCAACCTGCAAAAAATCAAATTCAAAGCTGAGTTGAGAGAATTCCATTCGAAATTTTATTCACGTCCGTGTGACAGTTGTGCACGGGTTTATTGACCCACAGTCGCACATCGTGCACCAAAATAACTGCATCATCTGCGCACCTGCGCTCAATTTGTTTTTTCGAGTTCGTGCATTGACGCTTAGAGTGCCTCTGTCTAGTCTGAAACCCGATCACCTATGCAAAAATGTACACATTGTAAGCTTTTTTATGCTTTGTTGAAGGCCCATAGCCTTCTTAAAGATGATTCCATGCATGTTGTAATCTGCACCACACTTACATTCCCTCTCATATAAAGGGATTAGTCAAAACACATAGACACTTAGGGGTTAAAAATTATTATTTTTCCTCTTTTTTTTCTTTTTATTTCGCCACATGGATGGCTTTCTTTGACTAAAAGTTGGAATCATTCTACATCACATATAAAACTTGCATTGGGACTAGAAATTGGATATCAAACGTTGAGTATGATCTTCTCTCGCACTCCAAAGCGATCTTGAGAATCAGAAAGAGGTTGAAAGACAATTTCATCTCCCTTAAAAAGATAAAATCTTTAGGAGAGGACAATAGCCCCCTTGGGACTCCTCTTAGTTTATTTTTCAAACACATCTCAAGATTGTAACGAGCCCATACATGCCCACATGCTACAAAGATAGGATAGTGTTGAAATTTACTTTCTTAGATTAAATCACTAGGGAAGTTTAAAGGTCTTGTAATGGGCCCATACATGCCCACATGATCATAATCTAGGATAGTTTGAAAGCTTTCTTAGATTAAATCACATTAGGGAGTTAAAGGAATAGTAAAGGACCCACATGTCCACATGCTAGCTTCCTAGGGACTTTTGAATTCCGCAAGGTTGTACCAATGACATTTAGTTAAATAGGTAATCAAAGACTTGTAAGGACCAAGCGAAGTCCACATGCAACAAAGTGACACCTAATTCATTAAAAAATTGGCACACTTTCACTCATTCACAAACAAAGGTCACTTTTCACTCACATAGTTTTCATCTTGAAATGTGGAGGTTGAAGTAATTTTCCTCCAAAGGGATTCCGAAACACCCCACCCTTTTCTTGACGACACTATCCAATCCCATTTAATTTCAACGAGATTGGCTCACACCCCCAATCTCTCAAACAACCACATGTAAATTTTTCTAAAAACTCACTAAGTTTTCCTCCATAGGAGGTGCCAAAATAAATCTTTTAGTCTAGGTAGGATTTTGGGGATAGGCATCCAAATAACTCCCTGTTATCTGGTTCTCACATTTTCAAAACAATAGAAGTTGTCAAATAGGAAAATTTAAATCCTCCAAGTCAAGTGTTCCTAACACCATAAGGTAGGGAGATACCCGTGAAGGGTTGAAGGCTGAGGTCTGGTTGTTCTGTGTGTTCCCCCTTGAGTAACCCACCTCTTGGATGGGATCCAGCCCGTGATCCATTTCTTAGGCCGAAAATCTAAATGCCGCACTTTGATCGAGGTACCTAATGACTAAATTTTAGGACATCTACCCAGGTGGCAATTGTGGGCTGCAATTGCACCTTGATCGGATTTTGTGTGGCTATTGGGAAATATCACCAGTTCTTTCGGGATATGCCCCCTCTACCCCTCATTATAACTGATTTCTTCATCCTTCACTAGTTTCTCTTCCGATGGCTTAAGACCCCACTGTCGAGTGCTATTGGAAGGTCCAGTGCTATTTTGAGAGGAAGGACGTTATGTCTTTTAGGACACGAGCATTTGTTTTATTTGTTCCCCCATGCAGACAAAATCCACCTATCCACATATATGCTTCTTTAACAAAACACTTTATGTATGATGCCCTTCTGATTACATTTGATTTGGATATATATTGTGTAAAGTTCAAAAATTGCAGCAAAGGCTCTTGTTTATTTATTGCTCTCACCACCATTCGCACACATTCACTCAGCTAGTCGGACATCATAGGGGACCCACATAACCCTCGTCATTCTAGATGCTTGCTAAATCTCCCTCCTATTCTATGGGGAGTTCCTAGTATTGCCAACTCATCGGCTCCACCTTCTCACACTCCTATGAGTGCCACTGTCTTGGGATCATCTTTGCTTGGTTCCACCTTACTTGGGTCCAATTCCCAAGGTCCACCTTCCACTTGCTCTCCTTTACATGGAAGCAGGGGGCCAAATTTCTCTCAAGGGGGAAGTACAAACCCACCTAGTCCCCTCCAGGGGTCAGGTACTCAAAACACTCACACTATGGCCGGAACTAATCCTACGCCACCACCCCATATGCCATATTTATCTTCCATCAACATACTGGATCTGACTAAACTCACTAATGATCCCATATTGCACAACCCCACATGGCCTGCAATGCCTACCAAACTCCCTTTAGACATTCCCAAGTTTGAAGGAAAAGCAGGAGATGATCCTGCCAACCATATCATGACATTTCACCTATGGTGTTCTTCGAATAACATCATGGACGATTCCATCCGATTGAGGTTATTTCAACGTACACTCACTGGCCCATCCACCAAATGGTATGTCAAAGAAAAATTTGGGTCCCACGCGACTTTTGAATCCTTGGCCAAAGCATTTTTGACCTTCTTTCAATTACCCATTCGTCATGACAATGGCCTTGAACTACTCTCAGATTTCAAACAAACTGCCTCTACACATATTTCCGACCACATCCATGAATGGCATCGACGACGTAGCCTCTGCAAAGATGACACTACCCCCCAACAGTGTCTCAATTAGTTCCTCAAATCACTTGTTTTCCTCCTTGCCAAATATGTGGCCGCCACCTTCCCCTAGACTGAAGAAGAAGCCATTAGCAAGACCCAATAGTTCGAACTCATCTACGCCCAGTCCAGATACCTATACACGGTACTCCCGGATGCCCCAAGACCCATGCCATTTGGCCAAGACAAACTTGGGATGTCTTACTCAATAGACGGATTGATTGGTAACACTACACACCACAACCCACCGCCTCAACAACCACCCATGTATGGCACACCTCAATATCTGTCAGCATATGGAGGAATCCCTTATTATCCTCCTCCCCCTTATCAACAACCATACCCTGTTGTCCTACCTCCACCCATAAGTGGACCCCCGCCGACACCCCTAAACCACCCACCTATCCAACCAAGTGTCGGTACTCCCTCTACCTCGGCCTATACCCTAAGCACTAGTGAAATCACAACACCCTCTTATGTACCTTATGGAGCATCGCCTCAACATAATTTGTACTTTCCATTTTCTGCCCCCCACAGCCTATGGCTCCACCATAAGGACCACCAAACGCTAGGGTTAATTTTGTTCAACCCTCTCCCATTCAGCAATATCAAAATTTTGAACAGCTGAACACGACAAATCCATTTCATCAATCGAACAATACCAGAAAGAAAGGAAAAAATCGAAACAATAATAATCCGGGACCAGGAGGAAACTAGAACCAACCCCAGTAGAACTAGTCTTCCAGGGGCAACCAAAACCAGGGGAATCAAAACCCCCAAGGGGGAAACAACAACAAACATCAAGGAAGGAACAAAAACAATGTTAGGACCACCTTCCCTTGTGCCCTTTGCGGTGAGTTTGGTCACTATACTCACCAATGCCCCCAAATCACTGACTTTAAGAAAATGAAAGATTTTGTGAATGGACCACGTCCCTCAACACCTCCTACACCTTAGCAGACCCCACAACCATATGTCCAGTAACCCCCCCTAGCTGTACTACAAAACCCCATCCCACACCAAGGGGTGATAAATACCCAACCAGACATGCAACCTACCCCACCATAGTTGGGACAGTATCCCAATACGGGCACCTCTGTCGATCACACTATCCTCCTTACCAGTGAGGAAGAAGTCCTTCTGCAAATGCACATTCATCAGTATGTCACACCCCCTGAATCTTCTCCCACCACCTCGTAAGCAATTCTAGTCACAATCGGATCCCCTCTCATAATTCCTCACTCTAATAATGAAACCCCCCTTCGTATTCCTCGCATCCCATTGCACAGGAATGTCCACAATCCTCAAGCTAGGGAAACTCATAATTACAGTTTGGTCGATGACTTGGCACAATCTCTGGCTGCCATGTCAGTCTTAGAAGTCCTTCAAACTTGTCCCACCCAGCAAAAGTCCTTACTTTCTGCCCTAGGAGCAGTCGACCCTGTTGATACCCGACTCATCACATTTGACCTCGACAACGGAGAACCTCGCCTCCCCACTCTTATTTCTTTTCAAATCCCTGTAAAAATTCAAAACATTACAGTTCACCGATGCATCATTGATGAAGGCGCATCCACCTGTATCATGTCCAAATCCGTATGGCAGAAACTTGGTTCCCCCGAACTCATACCATCTGCCATTACCTTATGAGCCTACGATGGAATACCCTCATCCCCCGAAGGACTCTTCCAAAATGTGCCCATCGAGCTCGAGGGAAAAACTGTTCTGATTGACATGGAGGTTATCGATGCCCCGCTCGACTACAATATCTTGTTTGGTCGTAGCTACATGTATGCTATGAAGGCCGTCGCCTCTTTTGTGTTCTGAACCATGATGTTTCCCCATAATGGAAAGATCATTACCATCGATCAAGTATCACATTATGAACCTAACCCTTCATCCAACATCGATAACATCCTCCCTTTTATCCACACTAATCCTGATGCCTATCCACTCATTGAGATGGGCACCAGAATCTTCAAAGACCCATCCTTGCTAGGGACATACCACGGAGCATCACCGCTCCTCCATCCCTTAGCACAATTATGTGTCGTATCCTCCAACGGAATGACAACTGAAACTAACCTCCCTCCCACCGAGGCTTCTTTCATCCCTGACATCCCACTAGTCGTAGGACTTGTCCCTCATGAATCCCCTGGAACTAATTCAACTCGACCCATTCCTGATCTTCCCCAGGGCCAGATCCCGGTTTGGGAAATAGTCCCCCAAGCCATTACCCAAATCCATTTCTTTTACCCCCCACCAGGTGTACAATCTTTCCAGGTCGCTGCAACGCTTACCCTTCCTAATATGGTGTTGGCAATCCTAGTTTGGTATTTACATCCACCTGAGATGGTTCCTCAACCATCCCTCCCTCCCTAAACATAATGAATCCCAATGCAGATTCCCATACTCACTCCCACCATACCCCCTACACCCCCACTCACTAACCCCCCTGCTACAGATGGGGGCAGGTGAAATAAGAAGGAGCCCACAGCTCCACTTTCCCCACACGTCCAACCTCCTTGCGCGCTATGCGAGAAATACGGACACCCCACCAACAAATGCCCATCTCTCCCCGAGTTATGTAATCTCATACAACTCCCTTGAGCACCACCACCGCTCGTCACTTCCTCCAGTATTACCTCTATCTCACAGAACACAAGTAACAAAGGACTGCGAACCAATTTTGCATGCACCATCTGTTCAGAATATGGCCATTACACACACCACTGTCTAGCGTTACCTCAATTCCGACAGACACTAACAACTGTACGCCAGAGCTTTCAACAAACACCCACCCCACCTCCTGTCACCGACATCCATTATGTCACAACCTCAGTCAACGAATGCATGAGATGTCCTTTCTCTCTATGCGAATCACTTGATCATTTCACATATCAATGTCCTATGATCATTGAATACAGACGTCGTCAGCTAGACCTTATTCAAAATCATACCCCCCTTCCTCCAACAGACCCGATAAATACCCTTACCCCATCAATTGATATGGTTCATATCTTCCCACCAGAACCTGAGGCACTCCCTTCTCCCCCATGGTTCCTAGATGATTTATATGAGGAGTTACCCCTAAATCCCCCCAATTCTCCAATTCATTTCCCCACCGAAAATTCTACGCCTGACTACCATTTTGAACCCATAATATCTGGATATTTGGTTTATGTTGAGCGAACCATCGCAATCCCCCTCCATAAATTCCCCTACGTCTTTATCATAAGGAGACAATGCCACAGTGACAGTCACTGAGGTCACTCCTCTCGATCCCCTATATTCATGCCAATTTCATTGTGATGAAGATATCCTCGAGGAGTTAACTACCCCCAATTTCCCATGGGACGTGCTCCACCACAGAGCGCTCTTTCTTTCACAGGAAGCCTTCACGCCTCCTAACCAACACTCCATATATGCAGTCGAAACCAAATATTTTCTCCCATCAAGGCATATAGATTGGTTCAATATCCCTATCCCTGCCCCCGACGCTTTCGAGGAAGGCAATATGGCCAATATATCCCCAACCATCAAAATAAATATTTCCATCAAATCTAGAATTATCGAGGAAATCACCATTGGCGCTGCATGTTCTCCTGAAGAACTCACTGCCTACAAAGCCCTCTTCCAGGAATACCGAGACATTTTCACCTGGTCATACACAGATATTCCTAGCCCTGATCCCTCTATTCTCGAACATCGCATAGACACCTGACCTGATATCACACTCGTCCGCCAAAAACAGTGACCGCTACTCCCATGCAAAGAAGCGACCATCAAAGCCGAGATTGACAAACTATGTGCTGCAGGGTTCATTTACCCCATAGCCTATACGTCATGGGTCTCCAAGACTGTCCCTGTTAACAAAAAACAGGGCACTATCCGTGTCTGTACGGACTTCTGCGATCTCAATCACGCCTGTCCCAAAGACAACTTTCCAACACCCTTCATCGACCAAATAATCGATGATTGCGCAGGTCACGAGGCTTTGTCCTTCATGGACGGTTTCTCTGGTTACAACCAAATCCAAATTCACCCCGTCAATTAGTACAAAACTGCATTCACGGCCCCTTGGGCCACCTTTGCGTATCGTGTCATGCCATTTGGACTCAAGAATGCTAGCGCCACTTTCCAATATGCCATGACATAAGTTTTTCACGATCTGGCTCATATCATCCTCGTATACTTAGACGACCTCACCGCTTGATCTAAGAAACGCACTCAGCATCTCGATGATCTACGAATCATCTTCCACAGGTGTTGTCAGTACAATATCCGCTTGAACCCCCTCAAGTGCGTATTCTGCGTCACTGCTGGGTGCCTTCTTGGGTTCATAGTTTCTCAATGTGGCATTACTATGGACCCCCTCAAATTCCAAGCCATCATAGAAATTCCACCCCCATGGAATTTACGCCAACTACAGAGCCTTCAAGGAAAAGCCAACTTTTTACGACGCTTTGTCCCAGATTACACTACTCGTGCACATGGCTTCCTTCGCTTTCTTCGTCACGACATCCCATTTCAATGGGATAAACATGCCCAAACCGCTTTTGATGATCTCAAAGCGACTCTCTCCAACTCCCCGTTGATTAGTCCACCTGACTATAACCGCGATTATCTCCTCTACATATCAGCCTCAACCGTTTCAATAGCAAGAGTGCTCGTCCAAATAGGGGATGACACCCATGAGCAAGTGATTTACTACATTAGTAAAAACCTTTCAGGAACACCCTTGAAGTACAATCACGAAGAAAATCTAGCCCTCGCAGTTGTCATCGCAGTCCAGAAACTGCGCCATTACATTCTACTTCGAACTACCAAAGTCATCGCAGATTCCAACCCCATGCAATACTTGCTCAGTCGTCGACAAATTAACGACAAATTTGCTCGATGGATCATCATCCTTCAGGAATACGATATCAAATTTTCAACACCCAAGAGCAAGAAATCTCTCATCCTCATCGAACTTATCACGACTTTTCCCTCTGACACTACCAGTCCACCGGTCAATACCAACCTCCCTAATGAACATCTTTTTTTTATCCCCTCAGATGACCCTTGGTATGGCAATCTTCTTGTCTATCTCTGAACACAAAAATTTGGAAACCACCTCTCCAGAGATGATCGTCGATGTAATCGTCACTAGGCACCTCGCTACCTCCTCATTGGGGACATCTTATATCGGCGAGGAGTCGACACCATACTCCGCCGATGCTTAACTATTGACGAGGCCGACAGAGTCTTGAACGACTTCCACAACGGTGCTTGCGGAGGTCATCTCTCAGGGCTGTCCACCGCTCAGAAAATCATCCGCGCAGGTTACTTTTGGCCTACATTATTTCATGACTGCATCCATGCCATGAAACGATGTGATAAATTCCAGCTTTACGCCAACAAAGCACGTGCACCACCTGCTCTTCTACACCCAGTCATCACCGCTGGTCCCTTTTGTAAATGGGGCATCGACTTCATGACTTGCAACCCTACATCCAACAACGGACACAAATACATAGTCATTGCAGTTGATTACTTTACCAAGTGGGCTGAAGCCATGCCTACTGTTCTAGGATAAATTCGTGAGTGCGGACACAGACCAATCTCCACAGATCCACCTGGATCTGGAACAAACTGAGACAGAATACTACTCTTTCCCTAGTTCTAAAGTATTGAATGGACAAGAGAAGAAGGATGATGT
>ML778057.1:283891-335221 GCA_009831015.1 Picea engelmannii | reverse complement strand
TTCTTCCTTCTCTCTTCAGGAACTCAGGCCACTGTGACCCCTCTAAAGGCAATAGATAGGTTTACATCATTAACGATCATAGGGATGACGAAAATAATGTGTAACACCTACCTTCAACAACACCACTGACACAACAACACATTTTTTCTTTAACCACGTCATATCCCGCTTTGGAGTACCACTGCAACTAGTCTTTGATCACGGGAAACATTTCGAGAATGAGATTTTCATGGAACTCTCATCCTGGTTCGGCTTCTCCCATGAGTTTTCCTCACCATACTACCCTCAGTCCAACGGACAGGTAGAAGTAGTTAACAAGGTCTTAAAAACCATGTTGCAACGCATGGTTAAAAAACATAAAACCAATTGGCATCATATATTAATTTCCGTGCTCTGGGCATATTGCACAACAGTCAAAACTGCCACTGGTTTCACACCTTTTCATCTAGTCCATGGGGTTGAGGCCACTCTTACCATCGAGTGTGAAATTCCCACCTTACGCACCACTATTGAGATATTACCCGACACTGCCCCAATAGAGAAGCATTTGCTGAACTTAGAATCGCTGGATGAAGATCGTCGATCTTCATTACAGAACAATGAAGTAGCCAAAAAATGATCAAAGGCCACCTTTGATCGCCATGTCAACCTTCGCTCATTTAACGAAGGAGGCCTCATCCTCACTTACGATATCGCTCACAATACCCTTGGCCATGGAAAATTCGAGTCCCTGTGGCATGGACCCTACATCATCGAACATTGCCTCACTAAAGGTGCATACATCCTGGCCTCCCCCGAAGGCCATCCTCTCAAGGAACTCGTCAACGAGTTGTACTTAAAGAAATTTTACGCCTGAGCATAGCTATACTACACTAGGATTTTTCTTTTTTGTACATCTTTTGTAGAGTTTTTAGTCTGCTTTTATCACTCATGTTATTGACAGATGCCACCTCCATCGACCTACCACATCGGTTACGTCGACAGAGCTAGTCGTTGGACACATAATCTTGCTTCGGCTGCTTGGGCCCTCTATTCGCCTTCACATGACCTGCTCCACACCAACGGCATATGTTTAGGCTCAACCACCAACAATCAATCATAATACATCGTTGTCATTGGTCTCCTCATTGAGGCCAATCATCGCCATATTCGTCACTGTAGCGTCTTATTAGATTCCCAACTTGTCGTCGTCTAGCTCAACAATGTAGACCGTGTCTGTGATCCTTGCCTCTTCCACAAATACCTGCAGGTTAGACGTTTATCTCGACATTTTGATTCCATTACATTTACACATATCCCAAGACAATACAATCAAATAGCAGATAACATGGCTAACATTATACTAGATTGGCATATATCACATCAAGACATCTTCACATACACATAAACCATCAAAAGTCTATCACAACATATAGACTAGACATAATCCACATAAAAAAAAAATAAAAAAATAAAAAATCATCAACAACAAACACATCACACATGTACACAGAGATCCAAAAATGTATATATATATATATATATCGGTCCACATGTCATAAAGTGTTTAAAAAAATAGTACATCGCCCGTAGGCAGGTGAATCACCTCATCCCTACCAAATACAAAACTGGATGTCACAACTATACAAAATGGGCTCACCAACCTATATCAAATACACAACTACATATCTAGAAGCCCTCAGGATGCCTCTAGTGCTCCAACACCATATCCTCCCTCTGGCGGAGGTACCCCACTAGTCCCAGGTCCCTCAGGTCCCGGAGGCAACCATCTAGTCATCACAACTCCGACTACAACTGCTTTGCAGATCAAGGTCCGCGACTCTACCGACAGCCCAATACACTGCTCCAGGATCCCCTCATCCTGGATCCACACCCACATCCTCTCGAGCACTCCCTGTAGAAATGCCTCTAGTCGGCGGTGGAAATCATCAAACTCTCCCCCGACCTTGGCCGAAGGAGCATGTGACGGCCCTGCCCCGTGGTCATCATAACGACATCTCCGAGATGCTCTATCATCATCACTGGGCCTCACCCCAACATCCTCTAGATGTCGCCTCTCCCCTGCTCACAACTCTCCCCACGGTGGTCTCACAGGCCCCTGGTGGGCTGGCGCTCTAATCAGCTCGACCCCTCGTCCACGTGGTCCCACATCTACACAAACAAACAGATGATAGCATCAACATCCCTATAAATATCAACCACATGCTATACTATCTAAAAACAAATCAAAAAAAAAAACAACCAAAACATCATTCCTCGGCGATCGAATACCTCTCTCGGGGGTAATATCATCTCAGGGTCATCACGGAAATCTATCCCACTGTATGGAAACTGCAATATGATCTGTGGAATCTGGCTGCCACACCTGTGTAACCTCGACCATGAAGTAGTGGCCACCCTCCCCACCCCCATGACGAACCAAAATCGTTGACCACCACCACAGTCGTGGCTCTCGCGCTCCCGGTGGGTCTAATAAGACCCCCAAGGGCACTGTAGTTGCCTACATCAAAACATAGTTTCAGTTACTGTACAACACCCTTTTTTGAGTTACATGACACGAGCATGGGGCATGGCCGCCTCATTTGTACATAATTATTTTCCACTTGTTGCGAAAGTTTGGGCCCTACAGGTTCCCTTCTCCCTCCAACGGGTCACTCTTGATACTCTCACTATCGCTCTTTCTTACAATGGTACTCTCAGTAGAAGAAACATTGATGAATTTCGGCTATCCGTATGCTCCTAACTTCATCCATTAGGGGGCATCTGTTATCACTGAAATTTAATCCGCAAATGGTTACAGGAATCCAACATCTTCAAACAACTATTAGTTCACCCATGGACCAAAATTACCAAATTTTTTTTTCCAAAAGGTCCAAAACTATCCAACCAGTTATAAAATCAGGATGCGCTATGACTATACAGGGCGTGCATGCACATGCGCCATCAAGAAACACAGGAAAAGTGCACATGCACACGATGCACGACTGTGGACGTTAAAAGCCACACACACCTGAGAACGACGTATTTATGATGTTGGTCGGCCTCCCACCCACTTCTGGTTCAGCTTCCAAGTCGATTTGATATCCAAATCTCGGTTGGATCCGGCTGGGTGGCTGGTCAAAGACCTAAAGGTTCCCTAAACAACCCCTTTTCACACTAAAAGTTGGTTGCACAATACCTCAAAGTGGTGCTATAAAACAAGGCCATGGGTGCAGTACATATTCAAGGAATTCATTTGCAAGGTTATGCTGCTACTATTCTCTTGGGGAAACCTCTTTTCTCATCAAGAGCATACTAGCACCATTCCATTTGGGCAATCCGCATCACCTTTTGAGTGGGTTAGCTTGGGATTCTTTCACCATTTCTTTCAAGTTTTCAAGTTGTAAGAAGAGATCAATCTTGGGGGTCCAAGAGCCCTCCCTTGGAGGAAGAAGGGACCCAAAGTCCCCTTTCTCTTTGGTGTTTTCTTTTCACTAATACAATTCTTTCCATTGGTGACATGAGTCTTGTTTGTTTCTTGTTCTTATGTCCTTATGCACAATAGTTTAATTGTTTTTTCCCTTCCTAGTTTAATTCTTAGTTTAGTTTTTTATGTTTATTCTTCTAACCCTTTCCTTTACTGCTGTCTTGCTTAGCTAACCCAATTAAGCTTGTAAGCACCTATGTTTTTCTCATTTAGATGAAAAAAGAGGCACAATAGTAAGCTAACTGAGATCTAACCCTTGTTGTCATCGAGATACAATTTTTTTTTCTTGTGTGAAAATAGTTTTTTATGAGCACACTTTCCAAGGTCATCTTCAACAACACCACCACCACCACCAACAACAACCCCAATCCTCCTTCTAAACAATATAATATGTTTCGCACTAGCTCACTTGGTTAAAAATTGATTTATTAAACAAGAGGTCTCGAGTTCAAGTCTCTTTTTTGTTAATATTTTTGAAAAAGTTCATGCATCCATTGTAAAGTGTATTTTACTTAAATTTTAAAGTGAATCACTATAATTAGTTTTAATATTTTATTTTAAGTTATTTATTTTTCATGCAGCTTTAAAAGTAACTTCATTATAAAAGTGAACCCCGCTTATTCTATAAAAGTGGGTCACTTCATAAGCAACTTATTCGTAAAAATGAGGTTATTATAAGGAGGAGTATCACCACGTGGACCAACTTTTACTTGCCATGTGGCTCCTTGGTTATTGTTTATGCCTTTTTTTCAAAAGGACATAAATTTCATATCCGAAGTCTGTTTTCAATGCCGTTTTTTTTTGTAAGTTAGGAAAATATATTAGATCCTGCTAAAGAGAAAATTTACAGATGTCGGGGTATCCCACGAGGTCATGGAAACATCGCCATGGTGGGAAATCAATGCTTCTGCATGGCCATTAAGTTTCCAAATGTACATTTAAAATTCGAAAAAATGTAAAGAGAAAAAACTATGTATTCCTAGAGCTAGGATGCCACGCAGGGCGAGAGCTCTGTAAACTAAACCGTCCATGCATAATTCAAAAAACTGTAAGGAGAAAAAGCTGTAGAATCCTAGATCTAGGATGCCACGCAAGGAGAGAACCTTGTAAACTAAACTGTCTGGAGACATAAACACTTGAGAAACCTGAGAAAGATGGAATTATACGGTGCTAAGGTCGGGCCTCTGTTCGTTCCTTTGGTCCTGCGCAACATCCTTACCCAGAGTCCCTATGTCCGAGATAGTTTTCCAGAGATCCCGAAGAAGAGACATCAGAAGATCCTCGCGATGAATCCAGTCATATTCCATGTTCTGCAACTCTTTGATGGCGCACTTGACGTCCATAAATGAGCTCTTGATGAAATCCAGAGAATCCTTCAAAGACTCCATCCTAGTGCACCAGGAACAAGCAAATCGGGGCGGGGTGGTGGAAAATCAGAGGAAGAAGAGGTGGAGGCAAGAGAGGGGAGGAGGAAGGAAGAAGAGGAGAGAGGGGCAGTCGGGTTGAGGGGAGTGGTAGGTGGAGGTGGGTTGGGTGGAGGATGGTGGGGGGTGGAGGCTCTGGGATGAGCTTTGGGGCGAAGCCAAGATAATTTTCAAAGATATCGAACCACTCGACTCTGCAAGCATACATAGAGGATAGGGGAGGTAAATATGGAGTAGTGGCACATTAGAGAGGGTGTTCCAGAGAGGTGGATCGAGTAGGTTCATGGGCATGCTCCGAAGTGGAGGCACGAGCAGGGTCCTGAGGAAAGCTCTGAGGAGATTTGTTTCCACGACCCCTCGAGCCTCTGCCTCTCGTAGCATACCAGGCCACCCGCCGCTTAGAATTACCCCGAAGGTGAGGCATCAATAGATAATCAGAGAACTAGAGATGGAGCTCAAGGCAGCGGTTGAGCGAAGGATAGATATTGAGCCAGAACCAAAGACAAATGCAGACTGAAGGATGAGTTCTAGGCGCAGTAGAAATCTTGAACCAGAGCCAAAGTAAAATGCAGACTGGTGGATGAGAGAGAAACGCGAGAGGCAGAGAGCTCAAATGAACCATGGATTTCCTTGGCTTGGGCCAAAAACCACTGATATGGGCAAGATGATGGGACTGGGCATGCATCCAACCCATCGCATTTACCATCCCTATGAAATGGAGTGCCATGGCATTAAACTGAGTTGAGTGAAAATAAATGTGGGGGTGGGTCGAACGAGGTTTTAAATGCGTGGAGTAATGGCTAAGGTGAGTGCAGACTGTTATGGCATGTTGTGGTGTGGGTTGTGGCCATGTGTTTGCCCAACTGTCTGCCCACTCATCAATTTTGATGACACCCCATCTGGGGGCTGGTCCTTTCTGTGAGCAGTGTTTATGCATGAAACAACGAGGGGATGAGTAGGAAAAGAGTCATGAAAACAAAAGACGTCTCCTTCCTGCAGGTCTACCCCGAAGTTTGCCAACATATGTGCCACTTGATTTTCTTTTCTTCGTACATGGGAGGGAAGAATTACCCATTGTGGCTGAAGAATTGGCTTTATTCTGATCAACCCGTCCATGAGTCTCCAACTTGGGGAGATCTTTTTCGAATTTGCACCATTTAGGAGATGTGAGAGGAGGTTGATGACTATCTTTGAATCTCCTTTTTCTGTAAGGAAATTTATCCCTTGATCTTTGGCCGCTTGAAGTCCTTTGAGAAATCCCCATAGCTCAGCTGCATTGTTAGTGTTATGCCCCAAGTTCCCAGCTAAGATGTGGAGGATCTCTCCTTTGCTGTTGCGGATGGCGACCCCATAATCAACAGGTCCCAGATTTCCCTTGGAGGCTCCATCGAAGTTTATTTTATGATACCCATATTGCGAGGCCTCCCAATGGGAGGGGATGATCTTAGTAGTATTACCTAGGATTGGGGAAGAAAGAGGAGTGAGGCTAAGTTGTCAGGCATTGAAAATGATTTGCTCAATTGGCGGGCATTTCAAATCCTGATTTGTCCAGGGGTGTAAGTTGATTGTTTCCTTAATGTTGGAAAGGACTTTGGACCAGACTTCTTTCCATTTCAAGGAGGATGATTTGAAGATTCTGTGGTTCCATTCTCTCCAAATATGCCACAGGATAAAACCTGGTAGAAGCTGCCAAATCCTATTGAGGATGGGAGAGATAAATGTTGAATCTCTCTATCCCTCAATGGTTTCCCTTATGCCAGATCAATTTCTATCAGAGGTTCTCATGATGCTGGCACATTGATCCCAAAGTTGCGATCTGTAGGGGCAGAGATTGAGAAGGTGATTCTGAGTCTCCTCCTCATTGCAACATAGATGGTACCAAGATGGGCCTGTAAATCCTATTTTCATTAGATTGTCCCACGTCAAGATGTTGTTGTTCATCGTTAACAAAAGAAAAGTGCTGATTTTAGGCTAGAGCTTTGCGCCCCAGATTTTGTTCCAAACTGCTTCTTTTGAGAGGGAATTATGTCATGCGCTGAGAAAATAAGCCTCTTGAAGATTGAAGGTGCCTGTTGGAGTGACCCCATCGTAGGATGTCCTCCCCTTGATGGCTGGAGAATCTCCTGGAAGTGAGTTGGTATATCAATGGCTGTAGATTTACCTCAGGGGGGATGTTCATCTCTTCGTGGGTGTTTTTCCATTTGCGCCAAGTGACTCTATTGTCTGCAGGAATCCAAAAGTCGACAACTTTTTGGAGGCCTGCGCCTATCGTTAAGGGAATGAAAGTGGTCAAAGTGGTATCCTTGTATAGGGGCACAAGATGCTGCCAAGATTCACTCCAGAAGAGGGACGAGGTCCCATCTTGCAGTTCCTAGAAAGCGTGGTTTGTGATCACCCCCTTGTTTTGCTTGGTCGGGTTCCAGATAAGAGATCCAAAGCCTTGACCATTCCATTTGATTAGTTCTTTTTCTGGTGTGGAAGGTGTGTATTTTTTCCTCCATAGCTGCGCCCAGAGGTCTTGAGGCCTTTTTAACCATATCCACTAGATTTTTTCACTAAGGAAATTGTTGAGTATAGACGGATCCCAGAGTCCGAGTCCCCCTGCATGCTTTGGTCTGCACATTTTTTGCCAACTGGCCAGAGCCCATTTGCGACCATCTTTGGTCCCTTTCCAGAGGAAGCTCCTTTGAATTTTTATGAGAATGTTGAGGATGAATCTTGGGGCTGCAAGCGCCGAGAAAGCATAAATACTGAGGGCTTGAAGGAAAGACTTGAGGAGGATGAGGCGACTAGGCAGATTGAGGGAGCGAAAAGTCCAAGAAGCAATTTTTTTCTTGAAATTGGATAACATATCTTCCTAGGAGGTTTTCCTTAATGGATTGTCAATAAGAGGGATGCCAAGATATTTGGAAGGGAGGGTGCTGCGTGTGAAACCCAAGAGTTGCGTGATATGGCGCTGGATCTGGACAAGTGTGTTGAAGAAGAAGATTTGGGACTTGGAGAGATTTACTTCCATACTCGAAGCATCACATAATAGGTTGATCACTGATCGAATTCAAAGAGCTTCTCGGACTGTGGGGAGTCCCATCAAGAGGATATCATCCACGAACTGACTGTGCGATATGGGCAGGGAGATTCCATGGAGGGTGAGACCTGAGAGGGAGTGATCAGTGATGGCTACTTTGATGGATTGACTAAGCCATTCCACCATTAGGATGAATATAAAGGGCGAGAGTGGATCCCCTTGTCTGATACCTCTAGATGGAGAGAAGGGTTTAGAGGGAACACCATTGACCATGATGGAGAACAGGGCTGACGAAGTGAGATTGACAATCCAGGAGACCCAAGAGGGGTCAAAACCAAAGGCTAGAAGGGTCGAATTCAAGTAATTCCAACTAAGTTTATCAAAATATTTGGAAAGATCCAGTTTTAGAAGCATACCAGGGGACTTAGTCGAATGAAGCGAGTGGATTACTTCATGTGCCAAAATGATGCTGTCCAATATCTTTCTTCCCTACACGTACCCAAATTGTTCCAGAGAGATGATGGACGATATGATAGGTTTGAGATGCTTGGCTATGACCTTCATGATGAGCTTGTAGATCACATTGCAGAGTGCAATGGGTCGGAAATGAATTGGGGAGGTGACTTTGTTCTCTTTGGGGATGACAGTGAGGAAGGTGGCATTGAGGGCCTGTAGGACTTGCCCAAATTTTCGGGAGTCTTCTATGATTTCCCAGACTTCTTCTCAGATGATATTCCAACAATGGTGGAAGAAATCTGTTGTGAATCCATCAGGCCCTGGGGCATTTCCCAACATGGTTTCCATGAGGGCTTGATCAACTTCTTCCTGGGTAATTGGACACATCAAAGCCTCGTTTTATTCTTTGGTGACCTCCTTTGGAATGTGCTTGAGAATATAGTCGATAGCTTGGGTGTGATCGATAGGGGGTTCTGAAATAAGGTTCTTGTAGTAAGACAATAGTTCCTACTCTATGTCTGCGTGTTTTTGGATTTCCAGGCCTTGGTCCGAAACAAGGTGAGTAATGCGATTAGTATGGCGACGTTGAAGCATCGATTTGTGGAAAAATTTGGTGTTTCTTTCCCCCTCTTTGAGCCATTGGATACGAGATTTATGTCTCCAAAGAATTTCTTCCTGCGCCCATGTTTCTGCGAGTTGTTTGTTGAGACTAGATTCTTGTTCCTTTAGAGAATTGTTGAAGCCTTGAAGTCTGATTTTCTGTTGAAGATCTTGAATTTGTTGATTAAGGATTTCCCAAGCATGGAAAATGTTGCCAAAAGTGGATTTGTTCCATAACTTTAAGTGTTGCTTGAGGTTTCTTAGCTTCTATTGGAGTTTGTATATAGGAGTACCTGTGGTTATTGCTACTTCTTTCCACCAGAGATTTATGTTTGCTTGAAATTCTGGGTGTGTCAGCCAGAATTTTTCAAAGTGAAAGGGTTTCCTACCTGGGGTACCACTGATGTTTATCGAAAGAAGTATCATCCAGTGGTCAGATCCCGGAGTATCAATCATAGTGGCATGCCAAGAGAGGCCATCCAACATGAAGGGTTCTAAGATTAAGAAACTGTCTAATTTGCATGAGACATGTTGTGCCCCCGAGCATCTATTGGACTAGGTGAAAGGTCCATTGTCCATTTCTACGTCAATGAGATTCAACAAGCTAACTATTTGATGGAACTGCTCAATGTCATTTCCCAATCTGCGAGTACCTCCCTTATTTTTCTTTAGGTCAATTATCATATTTAAATCTCCCCCAAGGATCCATCGATGATTGTCGATGTGATTGGAAATCCATTCCAAATGATGGAGGAAGGCTTCCTTGTCTCTCGAGGTTGTGTGGCCATAGACATTCGTGACAAAGACTAGCTTGTTTGAACCAATGAGTTTTAAGGAGGATGTGATGGTCCATTTGGAAGTGAATAATCCTTCCATCATTATAGTGGTCGGGTTCCAGAGTACGACAAGCCCTCCTTCTACACATTTTTCATCGACTTCAATTAAATTAGCTTGTTTCCAACATTTTGAAAGTATTTGAGAGGCCTCCTCTCCCAAGCATTAAGTTTCTTGCAAGAGAAGAATGTCTAGTTGTTCCTTCATAATCCTTTCCCGAAGCAAGCATTGCTTGCTTCATTCATTGAGGCCCCTTATATTCCAGGATAACATCTTCATGAGGAAGGTGAGGGTTGGAGGGGAGGAAAGTTGTCTGAGATCAGGTGGATTTAACCCAAGTTCACTAGGAAATTGCCTACATACTGAATGAGTTGGTGCTTTGGTTTTCTACCCCTTTTCTTCTCTTCTTTGGTGGGTTTTCATTGTTCTTTTGAGCTTCATTTTTTTATTCCTAGATTTGAGTTGGCCCGAGCCGATCCTCCTGCTGTAGAGTTGAGGAAAAATTTGTGGACTTTGCATAACTGGTCCGGGGGTATGGTGTAGAGATGTTGTTTTCGATAAGATTTTTCTAGGTGTGCCATGTCTATTCCTGCCAGTTCATGATCTTCCAGATCTATGTCAGGGTCTCCTATTTCCGGTCCTAGATTCCCTAGAAGGGAGGTCTCAGAGTTGGGGATTTGATCGGTTACAGGGGTAGGTGGGTTGGGGTTTGGAGAACCCTGGACCTTCTCTGGGGCTATGGGATTTTTCAGGGGGACGAAGGGATTGATGGGATTTTCTGATGAATTCTTAAGGGATTTGAAAGAGTTACTGGTTGAGGGTCCAGAGGGGGCTAGAGGAGGCGCTTTTTTGGCCGGATGCCTACGACATCCCGTGACTTGGGTGAAACTGTCCTTGATTTCGTTAGGATCTTCAGGGTTTGATTTGTTGGGATTATTCAAGGGGAAATCACGGAAGAGATGTCCATTCTTATGGAATTTCTGGAAATGAAAGGGGATATGCTCGTAATGTAAGGATTGGAACCATTCTTCGTCCTGGCAGTCCAAGGTTATGGCTTCTGGTAGTGGTTTGGAGATATTTAAGTAAACACAAATACATGCGTAAGCAGTGTACCTTCGTTGTTTTTTTTCCTCCGAAGATTTGACGTAGATGCCAATCGTGTTTCCAATGCTTGATAGTATTTCCTCCAACCAGAAATATTGAGGTAATGAGTATAGTCGCAGCCATATCGGTGCATGCATGAAGTCCTCCTTCTCTGGCCTGAAATTTTTCGTCCAGAAATGAAGGAAAATACCTCTCGAGTTGTAAAAGTACAAACGTCCTTCAAAGATTTGGTTTCTGTCCTCGAGGTTATACAGGATGATGGTGGAGAAGCCCTTTGATCCGAGATGAAGGTCATAATGAACTTTGGGCTTCCACCAATGATGAATCCATTTAACTAAGTCTTTTTCTGATGGCTAAAGTCCCAAAAATTTTCCTATCAAGGAGAAATCCTTCATGTATTGTTTCTGGTCTTCTATTCTTGGAGAATTGATAGTGTATTTGGGGGCGACAGGAGCCTAAGGAATGAATTTTCCAGGTTCCAAGGTGTGAGCCTCTTTTGGATGGTTTGTTTCAGGGTCAATATCCATGGGTTTTTCCTTCGACATCTCATCCTCCCAAAGGATGTTTTTCAGTTCCATTGGAAGCTCAAAAGGCGGTCGTTTGAAATTCTTAAATCCAAGCTCAGGGGCACTGACAAACTGTAAGAGGGGAGAGGAGGCCCCCCTTCCTCGAAATCCATGGCCACAATAGGGACTAAGGGCGGTGCGGGCAGAGGTGCTCGATGTTGAAACCCTAGCAGAGCAGTGATTTCAAGTGGGGAATTCTTACCCCAGGTGTTCAATGCCGTTTTTTTGAAACAACATGTTTTTTCGAGATATTTCCATCCAGACCATCAATTTCATCTTTTTCTGCATATTTAAAATGACTTCTCCTAATGATATTTTTCTTACCAGTACCAACTACTTCAAATGGAAATCCCATATGGAGGATTTATTAATAAGTAAAGAACTATACCATATTACCTTGGGAAAAGAACAAGAAACCACTGACGATGACAAGTATGCCAAATGGATTAATAAGAATGATGAATCCCGTGGACTAATCGAAATGTCCATCTCTCCTATTTTAATTTTTCACCTCAAAGAAATTAATGCCCCCAATAAATCTTGGGAAAAGCTTGAAGCTTGTTTGGTAAACACAATATTATTCGAGCTCACCATTTGGAGAATTAGTTCATGAATTTAAGTCCAAATGATTTTCCTTGCACTGAATATTACTTATCTAAGTTCAAAACACTTAGACTTTTGTGTATAGAGTGCCAACTAGATCCAAAGGAAGATTGATGCATATATGCTATTCTTTCTAATCTTGGTAGTGCATATTTTTTTTTTATCTACCTTTTGTGTTGCTAGAGAAGCTCTAGGGAGTGCTTATAAAGAAACCTCTCTCAAGTCATTTTTTGATACTCTATTTTGAGAGAAAGATAAGCTTGTGCAAATTGGATTTATTAGCATTGTAGGTACATCCAACAAAGCCTTAGTGGCCCAACATAAAGATAAATATAGAAATCCCAAGAAGCAACATCCTCTCCACAACAACAAGCAAAACAAAGGTCACCAACCCTCTCAACTAACTTCTACTCCTAATGGTGACAAAGAAGCAAAATCTAAAAATAAGAAGACTAACAAACATTGCAACTTTTGTGGGAAATATGGTCATGTGGAGTCCATATGTCTTAAGAAGATGGAAGCTTTGGAAGCGACAATGAAGAAACACAACATTAGTATTAATTATTCTTTTTCTAACTCTTATTCTCATGGACATGCACTTTCTACTTCTGGTTTCTACTTCAATGCAACTTCTACTACTTCTTCTAATGAGTAACTTATTAATTTTGGAGAATCTTATCATATGGCTAAGGATAAAACCATATTTTCTGCTCTAAATGAATGCAACACCAAAAAAATATTTTGTTGGTGATGATAGATCTCTTAGCGTTGTAGGGTCTGGAACAGTTCAAGTAAATAATGGTCTTTTCAATGATGTATTATGTGTTTCAAGTATTTCCTGCAACCGTCTATTAGTGTATCATATTACTCATTCAGGTGAAGGTAAAATCAAAGAGTTTTCACCTTTCCAAGTTGTAATAAACAATATAAAAGATCCTAAGCATATTCTTGCAATTGGAATTGTTGAAGATATTACCAGGTTGTACAAGTTTGACAACTTTGGGTCATCAACTTTTCCATTTGTTTTTGTTGCTCATAGCGATGACTTGAGAAAACTTTGGCATGGACGGTTTGGGCATATAAACAATTGCTCATTGCATCGACTGTGTAATCAATAGATGGTGATTACTATTCCTCTTGCTTCTTGCATAGATGGTGTTTGTGCCGGTTGTGTTCTCGACAAACATCATTGGGACAATTTTGAAAAATGTGCCTCTTGGCACACCTCGATCCCTTTGCAGCTTGTTCACTATGACTTGTGTGGTCCACTTTATTCTCCTTCTTTTTTTGGGTGAAAGTATTTCTTAACTTTCATTGATGAATTTTCAATATGCACTTGGGTTTACTTCTTAAAACTTAAGAGAAAAGTTTTTGACAAGTTTTTTTCCTACAAGGCCCTTGTAGAAAAAAAATTTGGACATCAAATTCAAAGGTTAAGAATGCATAATGGAGGAGAATATGTGAACACTAATTTACAATTTATTGCACTGCACATGGAATACAAATGGAACATACTATTCCATCTACACAACAATAAAATGGTGTTGCTGAGAGAAAGAACTGCACATTAAAAGAAATGACTAATTGTATGATCCAATCTAAGGGATTAAGTCTAAAGTATTGGGTGGAATCCATTAAATATGAAAACTGCATAGTAAATCACACTCCCACAAAGGCTCTTAAAAATATAACATGGAAGAAGCATGGAATAAAATTAATCCAGATGTAAGTCATTTTTGTGTATTTGGTAGTGTAGCATGGGCTCACATTCCTGATGAGAAAAGGAAAGCATTATAGCCTAAAAGTGAGAAGTGTATATTTGTTGGTTATTCTAAAGATATCGAAGGTTATAGACTTCTTCAACCTCATTGTAATGAAATTATAATAAGAAGAGATGTTAAATTTGATGAAAATCTCTTAGCCTGCAAGCCATATTCGACGTTTGTGCCATCTTTTGTTCATATTCTAGTTTCTTCTTCTTGAGACAATGATAGTGGGGATGAAAATCCACCTCCGCCTACTCACCTTCCTCTAGATGAGTCCATTGAACATGAACCTGAATCAACACCACCACTTCCTAGATGGGTCCATTCAACATGAGAAGCAGTTGGTGATCTTGCCGGTGATCCTTCAGATCAATGTCAACCACGTTCACAGTTCGAGCGGGCCTCTTCTCTTTTGGCTCAAGTTTTAGAGACTCATGATCCGGAGACATTTACAAAATATTCAGGTCATCTAGATTGGGACACAACAATGAATGAAGAGTATCAGTCTTTAATGGTGAATGATACTTGGGATATTGTACCTCTTTCAAAAGGAAGAAAACTTGTCAGATGTAAATGGGTGTACATAAATAAGTATGCATTAGATGGAAGTGTTGAAAGACACAAGGCCCGATTAGTTTCCAAATTATTCTCTCAAGTTGAAGGCATTGACTATAATGAAAAATTCCCCCCCATAGCCAAAATGAATTCCATTTGCCTTGTTCTTTCCCTTGTTGTCTCACATAAATGCGAGGTCCATTGGATGGATGTTAAATTCACCTTCTTGCATGGGGATTTTAAATAAGAAATATACATGGAACAACCTCCTAGCTATGTCTAGAATGACTCTAACCTTGTTTTACACCATAATAAATCTCTTTATGGTCTTAAGAAAGATCCTCGAGCTTGGTATGCCAAAATGGGAAGCTTTCTTCTTGATACCAACTTTTCTAGATGTCATTTTGACCCTAATGTCTATGCCAAAAAAGTAAAACTCCATCTCATAATCCTTGTTCTTTATGTTGATGACCTTATCCTCATTGGTAGTGACCCAAAACTTTTAAACCATGTGAAAACCCATCCTTAAGAAGAAATTTGAAATGACCAACTTAGGCTATTTTCACTATTTCCTTGGCCTCCAAGTTTTGCAAACCAAGGAATGGATTTTTCTTTCCTAGTCTAAGTATGCCTATGACCTTCTACATCGCTTTCACATGGAATATACTAAAACATACCCTTCTCCCTTCCAATCAAGAGTCAAACCTAACAAAGGAGAACATTAATTTAATCAAGAACGCAAATGAAATAAAAATCACACAGTACACCGAGATTTTACCCTGGAAACCCTTAACCAGGAAAATCAACATTCCTTGAGCATTCTGCTCTGTTGTTGTCTTATTCAATCTGAATAAAAGGTTACATGTCTAACCTTGGTCCAAAACTAAGACACAATCGACATCATACCTCTTTCCTACACAATAACAACCATGTAGCCAATACGATTTAGATCTACGTGACCAACAACCTACACCTAAGGATTTCTCTAAAGACTAGTTATTATGCATTAACTTTCATTATATCAATCCTCTCCTTTACGACCTTACAACACGCCTCTTTATAGTCTTTAAAATAGGAAAAAACCTAAATATTGGCACCCAAAAATAGTTAAAGATCCATGTAGATCATTGGCTACAAATCCTGCAAATCCTAGGATTATGTTACAGTCGGCTCCAAGTTGGATTACAAGTTGGCTACCAGTCGTCTCATGCTCACACTTCAACCTCTTTTTGGTTTACTTGCTGTCAATATATTCGACTGAGTTTATCTGGTTGACTCGCTCGACCTTCGACTTGTTATCGATTCACCTCGACCTTGACTATTGTCGATCCACCTTGACCTTCGACTGCCAGTCAATTCACCTCGACTAGACTTTACTGCATATTATATAACAACCAAAAATTATCCCACTTGTTGTCTTATTTACTGAAACAAGAGATTCCTGAAATTTCGTTCATAGACCCAGAGTAGCAATGCCCATTTCCTCCATGCACCAAGAAAATTTCACAACACTCACAGACTTGGTCAACGAGTTTGCTATGTTTTCCAACATGTCTACTTTCTCCAGTAGCACCTTGTTACTTTCCATCATATCTCTAACAAAATGGTATTGTAGATCAATGTACTTAGTCTTTGAATGATAAGAAGGGTTATTTTCCAGAAATATTGCGCTTTGACTATCGCAACTCACCTTCATATCTCTCTGCTCAAACTTGATTCTTGAACACAACCTTTGAAACCATACCGCTTCTTTTCTTCCATGAGTGGCCGCCATGTATTCAAATTATTTTTTTGACAAGGCTATGACCGCATGTCGCTTACTCATCCAAATTATTGCTCCACCGAACATCTTGAAGACATATCTGCTAGTCAACCTTTGTTGATCCATATCTCCATCCCAGTCGACATCGACAAAGCCATGTACATTTAATTTACCACTGTCACCTCTAGGTCTTCCTTGGTATCATATAGCACAACCCTTCATGCCACATAAATACCTAAATACCCCCTTGAAAACTATCCAATGCTCCTTTCTAGGTGTCAACATTTACCTGCTCAATAGTTCCACTGCATGGACAATGTCTGGTTGAGTGTAGACCATCACATACATTAGAATACCAACAAAACTTGCATAGGGAACATGTGCCATTTCCTCTATTTCTTCCTGTGTCTTTGGACACTATTCAATAGTAAGCCTTGCTCCCACAAGAATTGGCACCTTCATCGGTTTGCAATTCTGCATGTTGAATGTTTTAAAAAATGTTTCAATATAGTTTGTCTGATTCAACCAGAGATTTCTAGTGGCTCGATCTCTCTTAATCTCCATTCCCAGAATGAATTTAGCTGCACTAATATCCTTCATGTTGAACTTGGAGGATATCTTCTTCTTCACCTCCTTTATTGCTTCCATGTTGTTTCCAATCAACAACATGTCATCAACATACAAAGCTACATATATGAAATGCCCACCTTCTTCCTTGGAATATATGCAAAGATCAACTTTGCTTCTCACAAATACCAAACTAATGATGTATGTGTCAAAATTTTGGTACCACATCCTTGGCGATTTCTTGATACCATAAAGGGATATTTTTAGTTTGCACACCAACTCTTTCATTCCCTTTACTACAAATCCTTCATGCTGTTTCATGTAGATTTCTTCTTCTAGGTCCCCATGTAGGAAAGCTGTCTTCACATCCATCTATTGTATACCTAGATTGAATGCTTCAACTAGAGACAATAGTACTCTAATGGAAGTTAGTTTTGCAACAGGGGAAAAAATATCACCGAAGTCGACTCCCTCAACTTGGGAACAACCTTTCGCTACCAGTCGAGCTTTAAACTTATCAACTTGTCCTGCAACATTCATCTTCTTCTTGAATACCCATTTTCTATCGACGAGATTTCTTCCACTAGGGAACTTGACTAAATCCCATGTCTTATTCTTGTGCAATGATTCCATCTCTTCGACCATGTTGTCCTTCCAGAGTTTACCCTCTGTCGAATTGATTGCCTCATGACCGACTTGGGCTCATCGTCGATGACAGTTAGCACAAATTCAAAATGGAATTCATGTGGAATACACCTTTTGAATGGATTTCTTATTCTTTCTGGCCTCCTTACCACCAGAGTCAATTGTTCCACCTCTTCCTCATATTTAGTCGACTCATCTGAATCATCTTCTTCGTTCCTCAATTCAAATCGCACCATATTAGGATTATTCTTGGTCTGAACAACTTCCTCTAGCTCAGACTTACCTTCAATTTCTCTGAAGACCACATATTGAATGTACACTATTCTCCTTGATGCAAGATCTTAGAGCTTGTATCCTTTCTTTCCTTCTTTATATCCAATGAAAATACATTTGACTACCTTCTTGTCCAACTTGCTCCTCTTTTCCTTGGGAACATGCACAAATGCATCAGAGCCAAATACTTTGATATGTGCCACCAAATACTTCTTACCAAAACACACCTCATTTGGATTCATGTCGGTTAGCGCTGATGAAGGAGACATATTTAACAGATATCTTGCAGTGTTGACTGCCTCCACCCAAAATTCTTGTGCAAGCCCAACACCACTGAGCATGATCCCTTCCTTATCCATCAACATTCTGTTCATTTTATTGGAAACTCCATTTTCCTGTGGGGTATATGGTGTGGTATTTTGGCATGCTATGCCACACTGCTTACAAAACTGATCAAATTATTTTACACAAAATTCACCACCATTGTCCTTCCTCAACACTTTAATCCTTTTCTCTGTCTGGTTTTCCACAATATATTTAAACTCCTTAAATCTCTCAAAAACGTATGATTTCTTCCTCAAGAAATATATCCATGTCTTCCTGGAAAAATCATCTATGAAAGAGACATAATAAAAATATCCACCAAGTGAAGGCACTGTAACCAGGCCAAACACATCACTGTGAACCGGTTATAGAATCCCATTTTCCCTTGTCTCTCTAGATGGGAACCTCACCGAAATTTGTTTTCCATACATGCAATTTCCAAAAAATTCGACCTCTAAACCACATTCAAGAAACCCTTCTAACATACCTTTTCTTTTCATAGATCGAAGTCCTTTTTCTCCAATGTGTCCCATCCTCTCGTGCCATAGCCTAGTTGGGTCGATTTTATCATGTCTTGTCGAGTTGGCTTGTAATGACTTAGCTTGACTTGAGTCGAGTGGTGTCGACATTGAGTCGATTCGATTCGAGTCGTAGTCAAGTTTATTTTAGGAGCAATGATGTTGTTTCATCCAATCGAGTCAACATTCCCTAACAACTTGTATAGGGTACCAATTCAAACTCCTTTCATTAAGACCATCACACCTCCGACCATGTTGCATGAATCCATTTGAAACATAGTATGCACACCTGCATCACTCATATTTCTAATATATATTAGGTTTCTTTAGAAACTCGAAATGTGTAGCACACCTAGAAGGGTTGTTCTCCTCCCATCCTGCAGTATTAGTCGAACTCTTCCTTGTCCAACAATTATGGTTGTCAAGTTTTCCTCGAAGAACACATCACCCCCATCATATCGTTGATATTCACATAACTATTATTTATGTGGTGTCATATGATAGGATGCTCCTGATTCTACCAACCAAACATCTTGATTCGAATGTGTACTGGTCGATGCCAGGTACACATTACCTCCCTTATCTGGGGTTGTTTTCTCTCTGTCGACTACTTCTCATTAGATCCAACACTGACTTCTGTTGCCTTCGATTTATAGTCATTTTTATAATTCCAAACTTTACCGCATTTCCAACATCTTCGCATCGACTGAACCAAGGATTTATATCTACCCTTCAACTTGAACTTTCTACCAAGGAATTTTCCTTTATCTCTGTTTACCGATCAACCTCTCACTACTAGAGCATCTTTGGTTGATCCTTCCATGTTATTCCTTCTCATTTCTTCCGAAACAAGAGAAGAAACCACGTCCTCTAGTGCTAGTGTGGTTGTATTACTCCCAATAGCCACAACTAAGCTATCCCAGGAGTTTGGAAAATAAAATAATAGGATGATACACTTCTCCTCATCAATGATCTTAATATCCACAAATGACAACTGAATTAACATGGTATTAAACACATTTAAATGCTTAGTCACCGAATTGCCATCACTCATCCTCATAAGATACAATTTTTTTCTTAGAAACAACTTATTTACGAGAGATTTTGAATGGTATAAGATTCCCATCTTGTCCCATAGTGTCTTGGTCGAATATTCACTTGAGACATTCAACAACACCGAATTTCCAAGACATAGCTGAATCATACTTATTTCTCTTCTTTCAAGTTTCTCCCATTCTTCCATTGACATGCATGTCGCTTGGGTACTTGGACAGACCACTGTCCATTTTTATCGATCTACAAGAAGATCTTCCATTTTAAGCTTCCAAAGCTCATAATTTTGGCCATTGAATTTTTCTATCTCTATTCTGGAACTGCTTGCCATTGTTTACCATGATCTTCAACACAATTTATGACTTATGACTCTTAATTTACCTATGGTTTAGTTCTTAGATTCAATATTGGTAAATCAAGATCTGATATAATCACCAAACCATAACACCGCTCTGATAACTCACTTGTCAGGGAAGACCTAAGCTCTGATACCACATGTCAAGAAATGAGATACACTTCCACACTAAACCTAGTAGAGGAGAAGAATAATTCAATCAAGAACGCAAATGACATAACAATCACACAATACACCGAGATTTTACCCCGGAAACCCTTAATCGGGAAAACCAACATTCCTTGAGTGTTCTACTCTCTTGTTGTCTTATTAAATCTGAATAAAAGGTTACATATCTAACCTTGGTCCACACCTAAGACACAATTGACATCATACCCTCTTTCCTATGCAAGAACAACCCTATATGATCCATATGATTTTCAGCATGAAATGAGAGAGGAGATATAACACACAAATATACATAGATATTGAAAGAGCAACAATAATAGAGATATATTGGAAATATAACCAGAGGAAAAGATATACATTAATACACAATTTCTATTAATGTGCGAAATGTACAGAGACTGTAAAAATACAGAGTGAAAGACTCGTTAGAATGGTGACAACTTATCTCTGAGAAGAGATGTGACGGCTACTCGCATTTGCAAGAAGATGATTGTTACAATGAGGCTCCAAAGTCATTTTTAACATAAGTAAAATCCAAAAACCTAACCCCGGAAGATGAAAAGACAAAAGGTTTGCGAGCCCCGATGGGGGTAGTTGATACGTCAACTTCCTGGGGGCGTAACTTTTGCATGCGATCTCTGTTTGGGGTGCTCAATACACCATTGGAAAGGTATAACTAAGAAATACCTTTGGAGCCTCATTGTAACAATCATATTCTTGTGAATGCGAGTAGCCATCACATGTCTTCTCAGAGATAAGATGCCACCATTCTAGTGAGTCTTTCACTATGTATTTTTACAATCTCTGTACATTTCACACATTAATAGAAATTGTGTATTACTGTATATCTTTGCCTAACCATATTTCCGATATATATCTATTATTGTTTCTCTTTCAATATCTCTGTATATTTGTGTGTTATATCTCCACTCTCATTTCGTGCCAAAAATAATCTGGATCAGTGGTATCAGAGCAAGATGCTCTTGATCATTTTTAGTGCATGTCCCCGACGAGGTCCGCGTATAGCGAGTTGGGTATCAAATTTGTCTCTCTTCAGGACAATCACTCTCGCACACTCAAGAAAACCTCCATGGTGGAAGAAAAGAAAAACGATAGAGCATACGATTCTATTAATCTGTTGCTTGAGAAAGCTCTCACGCGATAGAGGGACGGAATGATGGAGAATTTTTCCCACATCCTTCAATTCCTGTCGATAACAACATGCACGTCTTCATCAAAAAACCACTTTGGAAGAACCTTTCCTTTCAAGGTACAAGTTAATTTTTATATTCCCATATTTGAAGGACAGATAGATGCGGATGCCCTAGAAAAATGGTTAAATCTGCCAGAAGGTTACTTCTTTGTTCATAATTTCTCCGACAAGGAAAAGATCACCTTCGCACTCCTTAAGGCTCTCCCCCATGTCAAACAATGGTGGGAAACTTACTGGGAGAAAATTTCCACAGAGGAGTCTAGAATATATGGCGCCGAGCCCGTTTGGGATTTTTTTGTGGATGCGGTAAAGGAACAATATTACCCTGTTGGAAACTATGAGGACCAATATATGAGATGGACCACACTGCAGCAAGAGAGGGGCCAAGCAGTGCCAAAGTTCACCAATACCTTCCATACCTTGCACACCAAGCTGGGTATCAAAGACTCAGAGCGACATTTGGTTTTGAAATACCGTGAGGCTCTACACAGATACATCCAAACTGAAATGGATTTTTTGAACATCTCATCACACGGTACTTCTTATCGATATGTTGTTAAAATCGAGTAGAAATTCAAGCACCAGAACAAGCAAGATTTCGGGTCTGCAAATCCGCAATGACAAAAGTATGATAAAGATGACCCTAACAAATAGCTTCCCAAAAACCAGTCCAAGCCACAGGAAAATAAGGGTCACGGAAAGACGAAGAAGGACACTGGAAAATGGTGTGATTTACACAAAATTCCCTGGAACAACACCGATGAATGTCACTCAAAATAGTCATTGGTGGTCGAGATCAAAGAAAAGTAGCCGAACCTTGATTCATAATCTCATTCAGAAAATACTAACAGAAGACAGATCATCGACGCAGACCCCACTGCTATTGTCGCGACCGCAACAATTCAACCAAAAGAACCAACAAATCCTGAAGAGGGGGAACGCCTTTTTCATTCACATATGTGGGTGAAGGGGACCCCGCTGCATTTTATTGTTGATAGTGGAAGCCAGAAGAACCTCATCTCAACAGAGGTCGTCAAACAATTGGGATTGACAACACCACACCCGCAACCATACAACATTGGGTGGCTTCGCCAGGGACACGATCTCCATGTCACCCAACAGTGTCGATTGTCATACGACATCCAACCCTTCAAGGATAAGGTATTATGTGATGTTTCCCCACTAGATGTTTGTGATGTTCTCTTAAGCCAACCATATACGTGGAAATGCCATGTTGTTTATGAGTCTCGACCCCGCATTGTCATTGTTTCTCTAGGGGGTCATATCTATAGAATACCAAAGGTAGTTCCGACTACTATTCCACCTTAAACAGTTTCACAAGGTAGTATCTCAGACTACAAAATTCGCCTTCTTCACAGTCTATTCAAAAGGTGAACAAAAGAACATCACAACCACTATAACCTCAATCCAAGCATAAGAAGGTTGACAAGATTGAAGCAAAGCACACGGATTCCTTCTGCACAAAATCATCTCATGTATCTAGACTGGTTAAAAAGGTCCAAGTCTTCTAGCCACAGGTTCGTGACAACCTTTAACAAACTAAGCAACACAACTTCTCCAACAAGGCAAACAACTCACCAAGATTCAGATTCAACAAATGCTTCCCTCTCTCCCCCAAGGAACTCAACGCAATGGAGACCATTGTTTCCTAAGGAGGGAGGATTGATCCAGGTGGATATCGGTGGCCACCTACCAATTCCACGGGCCCGAAAAATAGTTTTCCATCTTGGCAGTTTTTCAACAATTTTTCGGCTTCCAAACTTCCGAGGCCGTTTTGAGGCCCTAAACGACGTTTTTTGGGATTTGGGGCTGAGGTGACTGTCGAAGGCGTTGAACTGGGCTAGTTGAAAATATTTCTTCTCGATTAGACATTTCCAATGATGTATCGAGCGCCCCAAACAAAGATCGTATGAAAAAGTTACGGCCCCGAGAAGTTGACGTATCAACTACCCCCATCGGGGCCCACAAACCTTTTGGATTTTCATCTTCCAGGGTTAGGGTTTTGGATTTTACTTATGTTAAAAAGGCCTTTGGAGCCTCATTGTAACAATCATCTTCTTGCAATGCGAGTACCCATCACATCTATTCTCAGAGATAAGCTGCCACCATTCTAGAGAGTCTTTCACTTTGTATTTTTACAGTCTCTGTACATTTCGCACATTAATAGAAATTGTGTATTACTGTATATCTTTGCCTTTGGTTATATTTCTGATAAATCTCTATTATTGTTTTTCTTAAATATCTCTATATATTTGTGTGTTATATCTCCGCTCTTATTTCGTGCCGAAATAATCCAGATCACTATAGCCAATCCGACTTACATCTACATGACCAACAACCTACGTCTAAAGATTTCTCTAAAGAGTGGTTATTATGCATTAACTTGCATTACATAGATTCTCTCCTTTACGGCCTTACAACATGCCTCTTTATATGATTTACAATAGGAAAAACCCTAAATATTGGAGCCCAAAAATGGTTACAGATCCATGAAGATCATTGGATACAAATCCTGCAAATCTCGGGATTATGTTAGAGTTGTTTCCAAGTTGGATTACCAGTCGACTACTAGTTGGCCTTCATTCGGTCTCTAGTCGTTCGTATCACTACCATACTTCGACCTCTTGTTGGTTGACTTGTCGTCGATATCCTTGACTTCGACTTTACCAGGTCGACTTGCTCGACCTTTGAATTGTTGTCGATCCAACTCGACCTTCCACTGTCCGTGGATTCACCTCGACAAGATTTTCATTGCAAAGAATATAACAACCCAACATATATGTTCCCGACATAGAGTGATCCAACAAATTATATTATTCTCGATATTAATGACATTGATCCGTGGCTTAACACACGATTGGTCTATGATCTCTATTTAAAGAGCATGGAGGGTCCTTTTCTAATGATCGATTGTGAGAAACTCTCTTGTAAATCTCTCTGTAATATTTTTCTTTTGCATTAATAAATTTCTCCAAGTGGCCATGTTGGTTGGGGCTGTGGATGTTTCCCCATAGGTATTTTACTACGTCAAAACATCGGTGTGTTGATCTTTGATTTGGTTGTGTGAGTGGTTACTGAAGGTGTTCTTCCTCTGTTGGAATACCTGCGTTGTTGAACACCTAGGTGGTGGGCACATAGTCAAAATTGGAGTTTAATCAAGAGTCTTTTGTTTGAGATAAATAACTTTTCCTTCTATGTTTTCAAACGTAAATATAATTATTCTATTTCTTTTAATTGATTAACTTTGAGTGGTCCCAACAATTAACCATCTTCAAATCTCCTTAAAGGTAGAAGTGAAGGAAAAGGAAGGGTACATCAGTCTAGACATATACCAATTTTGTCAAGCTTCTTTTCACTCCATTCAAGATTCAATCTTCAAGGTTTAATGGTGTTTTCAATATGCAAGGTCTAATAGTACATGCTTATGATGAAAAGAGCACTCACCATGAATATCAAATGGAGTGGGTGAAAGCTTCTCCTTGAAATATTGATGTGCCAATTAGAGTATTAATTAAATATTTTGTTAATTTGTTTTGTGCATGTGGCTATGTGTATTCATAGTTATTTAACTTCTAGGTATTATTGATTTTTTTAACAGATCTATTTTTTGATTTCTAGTGATTAAAATAACTGCTCTATAACTTTAGGTAGGGCTCTTGAAAGTCTAGTTTGTGAGTTTGACTTTATTGCAACGGCTAATAGTATTGTTATAAGAATATTTATGTTGATTGATTGAACACTACTTTCTACATCTTGGGAGGATATTTAGGTTCTTCACACTCTTCTCCATCAACTAAAGCAACATCCATCTCTAAACATCTATAGGTCTTCAGTCTTATTGAGGCGGGGTGCAATCCTAAAGTACACACACGCAAATGGTAGGTGTTGAGTTCCATCATTACTCTTCTTTAAAAACAAAACGTTTTGTTACACGTTTAGATAGGAAACACTTTTTTTTCTATTGCACCATTTTCCACCTCATATACCCTTGAAAGTTAGATTGGACATAGATGGAAAAAAATCACGGCTTTGTTGTTTTCAAACCAAAAATAGCTTCTCAATAACCATACAACTTTTGAATTTGTAGTCTCTAACATTGTTTCAAAGAAAAAACATAATAGCATTTCTACTCAGTTTTAAAAACCATTGAAATAAGTTTTTGGTAAAGTTTTTGTTAATTCTAGGGAAAAAGTGTGAGGTTTGAATGTTTCTCTCCCATGTTAAAGATGGCTCATATCTCTATGGAAAAAAATACAAGGTTCAAATCTTTCTTCCCCATTTTAAGAAAGGGCTCGTAGCTCTTTGGAAAAACATTTGCAATGATTATGTTGGAAACGTAGTTTTGAGCAAGGTAGACGATATAATTGGCCATTGCAACTTAATTTTAGTGGTGGGTAAAGTTGTTTGATGTAATTGGAGTATTGAGAGCTATGCATAACCATTTGCAATTAGTGGTGTATGTACATAGTATGTACATAGTTTACAGTGGAGTATTATCTCCCTTTCTTTAAAAATGATTTAAAATAGCAAAATAATAAATTGAAACAATTAATAGTTCTACTTGTAAGTTAATGATCTCAAATAATCACATCAATAGTAATTTGAATTTGGTTTATAAAATCTATGTGATGAAAATAATAAGTTAGTTTCATTCTTCTAAAAAATTCAAAGTTGCATTACATATTTTGTTAAAAATTCAATGTTGCATTACATATTTTGTTCAAAAATTCAATGTTGCATTTCACATCATATTTTGTTCATAACATATGTGTGTGGTTTTTTTGTGTGTGCAATCTCAACTCGAAGGGAAACATTCTCTATTCTATTTTTCTTCTTTTTCACTTTGTATTATATATTGTAATTCTTACAATCTCACTCTTTTTTCAGAAAGGACTATGATCTAACTCTATAGTTCGTCCTTGGTGGTGCATCGAGGCATAATGTTATTGGGTCTTGTTGAGGTCTCAACTGGCCCTAAGTTGACAGGCTTGGGGACCCCTTTTTTTTTGAATTTTATGTTAAGCTTAATTTTCAAAATGCTTTTATTGACTTATCCTACTTTTGATGTTTGTATTTTGAGTTGTATGAATTTAGGATATTGACAATTTCTTTCCCTCGTGATCACATGCATAATTGTTCTTTTCATCATGTCTTGATCTTGATCTATTACATTTTGATTAAGTCGTTATTTGATAAATAGGGTATATCCACAAAGTCGAACAACTTAAGGAAACCATTGACACAAGTATATCAAATACCAGTACACTAGTGTATACATGGTTAAAACCCTTAGAGAGAGAAATTTTCCACAACCCCAACCAACATGTCCACTTGAGGAAATATATTAACGCAAAAATAAAATAGTTTTGTAAGAATCTCTCACAATCAATCATCAACAAATGACCCTCCATGCTTTTTGAATAGAGATCATGGAAACATTGGGTGCTAAGCCATGGATCAAGTGCCATTAGTGTAGAGGATAATATGAACTATTAAATCACTTTGTGTCTAGAACACAATTGGGACTGTCAGATTAGTTAGTTATAAAAGAACGCTAAATAAACACATTAAAGAAAGATGAAGAAACACACATCACCTAAAGACACATTATACTAAGTTGAACTTAACTAAGTCCTAAGTGTCTAAATATCCTAACACACCCCCTTAAAAATGATTGGGATAGGACTAAAGGATTTACAAAAATGACACAATAGGAGAAGGAGGGAGGAATTAGAGCCGATCCGCCCTTAATGGAAACTTTCTAAACTCCTAACATAGATTGCAACTTGAAAAACTTCGCTTCTGTAAGAGTTTTTGTGAAAATATTTGCAACTTGATCACTTGTACAACAATAGATCACTTTGATAATGCAATCCTAAAGAACTTTATAATGAAGTGAATATGTAGCTCAATGTGTTTATTATGTTGATTTTGAATTGGATTTTGACGAGTTGAATGGTATCACATCAGAGTGTGGTTGGATTTGCTGCTAGAATTGAAACTCATAAAGGATTTTTCGAAGCCATAGGGATTCTTGAATTGCACTAACTATGTCTTGATACTCTACTTTTTCTAAAAAAAGAGCAAGGACACATTGTTTCTTACAATCCCAAGTGATAGGTCCGGAAGCAAGATTGAAAACATAACTTGCAGTAGACTTCCGATTATTAGGATCACCGACCTAATCAAAATTAGTGAAACCAACCAACAAATTATTCCCCCATGAAATTTATTGTATCCCAAACTAAATTGTAACCTAGATATATCGAAGTATCCTCTTTGCTGCTTTCAAATGGTTCTTATGGGGAGTTTTCGTATATCGAGCAACAAAGGAATTAGGATGAGTATGAGTCAAATACAAGAGACTACCAACTAATTGATGATACAAAGTGGCATCTACTTTGGGTGTGGTACAAGTGGCAACAAGTTTGACTCTAGATTGAAAGGGAGATGTGGTTGGATTACTATATTCCATGTGAAAGCGACAAACAAGGTCACATGCATACTTAGATTGGGAAAGGGAAAATTATTGGTTTGCAAGACTTGGAGGCTAAGAAAATAATACAAATGTCCTAATTCTATCATTTCAAACTTCTTCTTAAGTTTCGGTTAAAAGTTTGGGTTCATTACACTAATGAGTATAAGGTCATCAACAAGAGAACACGTATTATGAAATGGTTACTCGCTTTCTTGGTATAGACATTGGGGTTAGAATGACATCTAGAAAAGACAATGTTAAGAAGAAAGCTATTTATTTTAGCACACCAAGCCCGTAAAGCTTACTTAAGACCATGGAGAGATTTCTTAAGGCAAAAAACAAGATTAAAGTCATTTTGAATATAACTAGAAGGTTTTTCCATGTAAATTTATTCTTGAAAATCCCCATTATATAACAAGGTTGATTTAACATCCATTTGGTGGACCTCCCATTTATATGAAGATGCGAGGGATAAAACATGGTTAATGGGATTCATTTTGGCTATAGGGGAAAAGGTTTAATTATAGCCAATTCCTTCTACCTAAGAAAATACTTTGGAAACTAATTGGGCCTTATGTATTTCAACACTTCCATTTTCTACATAATTAGTTCTATACACCCATTTAGATCTCACAAGTTTTCTTCATTTCGAAAGAGGGATAAGATCTCAAGTATCATTTTCATTAAGTAATGATAATCTTAATTTATTGTTGCATCCCAATTTGGATGTCCATAAGTGTTTACAAATGTTTCTAGATCATAATTATTTGAAACTTGAGCCAAAATATAGGAGGCTTATTGGAAATGTGATTGTGTACAACACTAATCTATAGGATCATTGGCAAGATTATTAACCGCTTCTCATGTTGTACTAAACCATCTAGGCTGTTGTGGTGTTGATGTAGGTTCACGTTCAATGGAATCAATTGAAGGAGGGTGAGTAGGCATAGGTGGATTTTTATCCTCATAGTCATCATTTCACGAAGAAACAAAAATAGTAGCACTAGCATAAAAGTTTGGAATAGAAGATGGCACAAACATAGAATTAGGCATGTAGGTTGAGAGATCTTCAAACATGACATCTATCCTAATAATATTTTTTATTGAATTAAATTGAAGAAGTATATAACCCTTTACATATTTAGAGTATCCAAAAAAAATGCACTTATCACTCTTAGGTTGTGATGCTTTCCTTTTCTCATAAGGAATGTGAGCCCATGCTTCAATACCAAACACTTGAAAGTGACTTACATTTGGTTTAGTGTCACTCCATTCTTATTCCGATGTTGTATCTTTTCAATCCTATGTGGGAGTGAGATTAACTATGTAATTGACATAATTAATGGCTTTCACATACAAATGAGGACTTAATCCCTTAGGTTGGATCATACAATTTGACATTTATTTTAATGTGTGATTCTTTCTCTCAACAACACCATTTTGTTGTTATGTGTATAGAACAATATGCTGCATCTGAATTCCTTGTGTAGTGCATAAATTGTAAATTTAATGTTGACATATTTTCCCCCATTATCTATTCTTAACTTCAGAAGTTGATGTCTAGAATATTTTTCTACGAGGGCCTTATAGGCCAAAAACGTGTCAAAAAATTCACTCTTAAGTTTTAAAAAATAAACCAAGTGAATTTGGAGAAGTCATCAATGAAACTTAAAATGTAATTGAACCCAGAGAAATAAGCAAAATGAAGTAGAAAACTCAAATCACTATGAACATGCTACAAAGGGGCCAAGGCATGCCAAGGGGCCCATTTGTCAAAACTATCTTGAATCATGATGTTTGTTGAGAACACAACCAAAACAAACACCATCTCTATAAGAAAAAAGAGAAAGGTCACTCACCATTTTTTTTTTAGATAGTTGATACGATGAGTGATAGTTTAGATGAAAAAATTTCTCATGCCAAAGTTCCCTCATGTCATCACTATAAGCAATAAAAACTAATGAAAGATATGATGACCCAAAGTTGTCAAATTCTTACAAAATGATAATATCATCAACAATTATGGTTGCTAAGACATTCTTGGGATATTTTAAATCCTTGATTACAAATCGGTGAGGTGAAAATTCTATTGTTTTACCTTCACCTAAATGAGTGACTTTATACATTGATAAAGGGTTGCAAGAAATACTTGGACATATAATACATCAAAAAATGGCCATCATCTAGCTAAACCAGTTCCAGACCCTACAACAATAAGAGATCTATCATCACCAACAAATAATTGTTTGGTGTTAAAATGGTTAAGAGCATAAAATATGGATTTATCCTTAGCCATATGATAATATTCTCTAGAATTAATAATCCACTTATTAGAATAAGTAGATGTTGGAATGAAAGTAAAACTAGAAACATAAAGTGCATGTCCATAAGAAGAAGAGTTAGAAAAAGGGGGATCAAGATTGATGTTGTTCTTTTTCATTGCTACTTCTAAGGCTTCCATATTCTTAAAACATATGGACTCCATATGACCATATTTCCCATAAAAATTACAATGTCTCTTAATATTCTTACCTTTGAATTTAGTTCCTTTATCACCATTGGAAAGAGGTTTTTGGCTAAGAGGGTTTGAGACCTTTGTTTTGATTATTGTTGTGAGAATGTTGCTTCTTTGGATTCTTAGGGCCTTACTTTTGTTGTGCTACTAAGGAATTGTTAGATGTACCTGCAATGTTGATCAATCCAATATGTAAGAGATTGTGTTGCTCTCTAATCAAAGAATCACAAAATTCCTCAAAGGAGGGCATTTTTTACTATATCTCCTTGACTAATAAGTGCTTCTCTAGTGGAATGAAAAGTAGATACAAAAACATAACATACATTGCCAAGATTAGCAAGAATAACAATAATAACATATATAAGTTGGTCATCTTCCTTCTTTATCTCACATTCTACAAATAGAACTCTTAAAGGGTGTTTTAAACTTAGAAAATCCTCAATGTAAGAGAAATCTCTAGGATTTGAATAAATTAATTGATTTATGAGCTGGTGGGATCGAATATATTTGCGTTTACCAAACATGGTTTCCATCTTTTTCCAAGTTAGATATGGGGTCTCAATTTCGTAAAGGTGAAACTGTAAATCACTGGATATTGACATCCCTATCAATCCAAGTGCTAAATAATTTTGAATGTCTCATTTGGCTCTCTTTCATGTGTCAAGTGGCGTGGCTTATATTCCCAAGGTAACCCATTAAATTCCCTTTCTTCATAGTAAATGCTCCATTTGATATTTTCATAAAGATTAGTTAGAACTGGTAAGTAGGATCTCACTTGGACTCACCACATTACAATATGAAGGTAAGATGACTTTGAAATAAAATTCTAATTATTCAAATGGAAAGTGCTTGAAAAAATTGGTAGTTAAATAAATAGCATTGAAAATGGACTACAAATGATTGAGCTATATTTTAAAAGAAAAGTCAAAATGTTAAGCTAGATGCCACATGTAAGGTGGAGGTTGGTCCCATGTGCAAATGAGTGCAGAATGATGCTACCAAGTTGTAAAGAGTAAAAAAATTGTGCTCCTTGTATAACTTGTTCTATAAGCTTACTTTTACAAATAAATTACTTTTATAACTTAAGTGAGTCACTTTTATAAAATAAGCGAGTCTCACTTTTAAAATAAAGATACTTTATCACTTAAAGTTGCACACAAAAAATAAATTAAAAAAAGTAACTCAAGACTTGTTGGGCCCTTCGTTTTGGATAAATCGATAAGGATGAGTAAGTGGCGGAAAAAGTGAAATGCATTGTGTGACAACTAGAAGCCTTGATAGTGGAAGAAAAGGAAATATTGCGAGTGCATCAAAGAAACACTGGGCACATATAGAAACATATTTGATTTAGTCAATCGACTTTTTCAAAGGCGCACAATTATAAATAAAACAACAATGTAAAGAAAAAAGGTTAATGTTATTATTAGTTTGGTCGGGAATTGTTTGGTGTAGGTCGATTGATACTATTGCTGTTATGATTTTTCTTTTGCTCTGGTTTCTTTTTGTAATGGCCAATTATTGCAATCGTCTTAGTTGGTACTGCTGTTGCATATGAGGTGAGTCATGAGTCTGTAATGAATCCCATAAGAGAATTATCTAAAGATGTAAGAGTTGGATCTCACCTAGTGGGATAATGTATTGAAGATCTATGCATTTTGAAGCGTGATATGTTTTATGGTTACCTGTTATGCTATGAATGGATCTGTAGTGTTGTTATGCATTTTCTTATTCCTTTCTCGTTTTTATCTAAATGTTGTTGCAACCCAATTTCAACTGTTAATTTATGAATCTGAATACTGTAAAAATAGATTTGATGTCATATTATTTATAACTCATCCATACAAGTCTCGACTACGATTTGATTGAGTCCTCCTTCCCTTGCAGAATGTTTAAAATTCTAATGTTCCTAGACTGCAACGAAATGTTTTAGTTGGTAACTACAGAAAACAATAGTATCGATTTTGTGCCAACAAATGGTTCCGTTGTTGGGACCGAGCTTTAGATGGATTGTTTAGAGGATGCCTCATCAGATCTACAAATACGATGTTGAAAATTGGTGGGAGAAGAAGTGTGATGTGTTCACAAGGAAAGAGGCCAAGTTGCAACATAAGAGTTTTAGGGTCATGAAATATATTGTTTTATATTCGGAGCCTGCTAGTGACCAATACGATATCTTTTGAGTTAAATTTCATGGCGAGTTGTTTCAGTGGTTAGATCGGCTGCAAGAAGCCCTAGAATACAAAGATCTGGCCAAGAAGAAATATGAATGGACTATTGAGAGTCTAGCAGCTCTTCATCGTCTAGATCCCCAGATCTCGCGAGATGTAGACTTCTGGGTGCATAATACTTTGGAAGGGTATATGATCGAGTTCGTTGCAAAACATCACCAAGGATTTTCGAAAGCTGAAGATGTATTTAGAGAAGGAGCTAGAGGAAGAATGTTGTGGTAAATACCTTTTGTGGGTCAAGGTCCTCCTGGTAGAAGAAGGAATGTTTCCTGATCCCTTAGGTAACATGAAAACTTAACAACATGTGCTCATGGGAAGGTGATTTCTGGGAGGATTTATGAGTTAAGATAGTGAGAAGTTTTCTTTGAGATACGGGAGGCCATAAAAAGAAGAGTGCAAGAGACGAATGAGATCTAAGGAGGGATGATATTGTTGAAAAATGGTGGTCGAACTAGATGAAGACAATGATGAATCATACCAATCATTTGTGTAAGGAGATCATATCAAACAATGGTGATAGAGAAAATATTGAAGAGTTGCACAAGTTGCAGAGACGAGGAAGATTGGCTAGTCAGTGGTTGATAGAGAGAAGTGGTGCACGAGGCAAAGGTTCCATAGGTAGAAGACAAGAGGAAGAGTATTTAGAGGAGGTAGATGAAAGAGTCGAGGTATATGCCACCACCGAGGAAGAAGAGTCAACCTAAACCTTCAAATAAGTTGTAGAAGAATCAAAACTTGTAATTCTAGAAGATACTGGTTTGCATTAGGAAACAAATGCAACATTGCAGGAGAATGAGAACCCCTAGATCAAAGAAATATATTTCAGAGTTAAAGGAACCTGATCTAAATCATGTATTCCCCCAATGTCGTAAAAAAATCTGGTAATTTCTTTAGTAAATCCTTCTATAATTTTTTCTACTCCTAGTTCTTTGAGTTCTACAAGTTTATTGAGTTGTAGTAGTAGAAGTGTGGTCAGTTCTACCATCATATTGCAACCAAGATCTCATGGGTTTATTTTAGTAGGGTCTACAAGTCCATCAATGGAAAGACAAACTAGAGGATCCCTTACCTGATACCCCAAGTTTTGGGGAAATTGGGATGAGGATGTTGAGAAATATTGGTTTTTATGTAAGGCCATCTGGAGGTCTCGAGAGACTCTAGATACAAACAAGTTGGTTGAGTTTCAAACTAATCTGAGAGGTCGATATCTCAAATGGTACATGAAGACTATTGAACCAGGGATTCAAGGTTAAGAATTCACTCTGGTTCAAGTGAGGTAGAGTTTTATTGCAGAGTTCCAGTTACCACAGTCAGAGCAACAAACACTTTCTGAGTTGTGGGAAATAAAGTAGAGAGATGGTGAGTCTGCGTGGGAATACAATCATAGGTTTAAATATGCAACAGGGAATTTGGAAAACTCTATTCATTAAGATCATCAAAGGGAGTGGTTTATCCATGGTTTACTACCTTTGACCTGCATCCCCCTAACTCAACAAAGGATATCCACTCTAGGAGAAGCATTGAATAAGGCTATGAATATTGAAGCTATGACATGATATTCGATGAGCTTATGATTTATGAGACCTCATGAATATGCAAGCCTCACACAACTGCATGGTAAAATATTTTCACTGACTGAAAATATTCAAGAGTTGGCCCTTCTCAAGGTAGGTCAGTCGCAAGTTTAGTGTGGAGTGTGGAGTTTGTTACAGAAAAGGTCAATTGGTGACCAAATGTCCAATATTGAGAGGTGCAAGGCCCTCTAGTCTGCATCAAATCAATATTTAGAAGGCTATGCTAGATACACCAAATATGATCCTAAGCGATAGAATGAATTCTTCTAAAATACAATAGAGATGTTTAGATGTATGCTTGGTCCTTTGCCACCTGAAGTTGTAGAATTTTTTTTCAAGTTGACCCCACATCAACCTATGATAGTTAGATAGTCATCTACTCAGTTGGTGTCTTCGGGTAAGTCACATAAAGTTGTTGATCTTTGGTTTCAATTATTTTATGAAATATTAGATGATGATAAACGTGTTGAGAATTTGTGGAATACAATTAAAGTGGCCTTGGGAGCTGAAGGAAACCCATTAGAGTTCATTGCTGCTAACCTTATAGAGAGGAAACAAACTAGGGTACAAAGAAGAAATAGGAGAACTGGAAGGGAATTCAAACTAAATGCCCAATTAGATGACTATAAGAGCAAGGATGTTATGCTAGAATTGGGATTTTATTTTAACATCTTTCCTAGGAAGACTTGGGAGGAAATGGGGAAACCCAAGCTATTATATTCTCCTATTTATTTGAGGATGGAAAATCAATACTGCATTTTTCCAGTAGGAAGGTTACATAATGTATAAGTAGACTTGACTGGTGTAAAAAAAGTATCTGATTTTGAGGTTATTGAAATAATGGTGGAGAAGGATCCATATCCAATTATTTTAGGCATTGAATGGGCTTATGAAAACTATGCTTTCATTGATATTAAAAAGGAAACTATGAATTTTGAGTCCGATGCTATGAAAGTCACTCAACCTTTAGATCCATACCAAGGCCCATGATATACTAAACCCGCAAATGATAATATGGAGTCAGATGTCCTTGATGAGTTGTATAATATGACTACAGGAAAACGAGCTAATTATATTAACCCATGACATATGGATCAGTGAGTTGGTAGAGTGTTCATTCTATGGATGAGGATTCTTAAGCAAATTTTAACAATTGGCAACAAGGGAGGTATGAGAAATTTTCAAGACGTTGCACAACTATCTGCTCAATAAGGTTGATTGGGACTGAAATATGTGATTGTCCAACATATTATGGGACTTCCTATTTGCACAATTTTCTCATTAATATGGAGGATAAGGTTGCAGAAGACCAAATAATTTCAACACTAGACAAGTTTTGAGATATTCCTCATCTAGATGGTGGGCTAACCATAAAGGAACTATTTATTATTGGAATGATACTAAGCTTGCCTTACAATACTACTTCCTTCCTCCATCACAAGTCATCCAGTGAAGTGAAGATCATAAGATGAAAAATCAGTTATTAACTCTTGAGAAATATGATGGTTTCTCTCATCTAGTTGAGCATATTGAGTATTGTTTTAAGGTATGGGAAACTACACAAATACCATCTCATTTATGGGTACATCATTTCTTCCATTCTCTAGGAACAATTCCAAAATCTCGGTATGTACACGAGGAGACCAAGAGGAAGACTGGATGTTGGAAGGCACTACAAGATCAATTTTGTCATGATTTTTCCTTTTATGGTAAGCCTTCATAAATTACAATTGTACTGCAACAAATAAATAAAATGTTGTTTACTAATGACTTCAAGCCCAAATTTCACCCTATTGTATGTCTTGAACATAAATATCTGCTTCAATTTAGTCTTTATCCTTCACCTATAAGGATATATATGGCTTGCAACAAGGTTGAAAGAGATCATAAATATCCCAAAGACTTGGAGGGGCTTAGACATATGACTCTTAAGGAATCCACAAAAACAAGAAGAGTTAGAGACACTCAATCAGGGAATGCCAGTATTTCATATACTCAGCCTATGAAGTTGCAAAATATGAATATTGGGAATGAGGAACATCCTAAGATGGCTTTTATAGGGGATTACTGGGATGAATAGACCATGATAGAGATCCAGGCCCTGTTGCGAGAGTATGAGGATTTATTCTTGAATATGTTTTCAAAACTTAAAGGAATTAAAGGAGATATGGGAGAGATGAAAATAGAGTTGAATCCTAATGCTCAGACAATCAAGCATAGATCGCATCACTTCAACCCTAGAGTTAAAGAAAAGGTTAAGAAGGAAATTGCTAAAATGCTTGTAGTTGGATTAATCTTCTTTGTGGATGAAGCTGAGTGGATCAGTCCAATTTTTATATAGATAAAGAAAGGCATGGAGGACATAAGAGTTTGTGTGGACTATATAATTTTGAACTCATATTGTGTGCATGAGTTTTTTCCTACTCCATTTAGTAATGAAGTACTTGATCATGTGGCAGGAAATTACACATATTCCTTCACTGATGGATTTTCAGGATATCATGCGGTTCAAATTGCAGAAGAAGACAAAAGAAAAGACTACTTTTACTATTGAGTGGGGATATTTTTCTTACAATGTCATGCCCTTTGGGTTCAGGAATGCTCATGTTGTATTTTCTAGGATTTTTATTGCTTCCTTTCAATACTTTAAACATAATTTTCTTGAAAAGTTTACATGGATGACTAGACTATGTATATCCTACTGAAGGAACACATAGGATTAATTCAATTAATGTTTGACCACCACAAACAGTTACAAATTTCATTAAATATGATGAAATGTATTTTCTGCGTGCCTTTTGGAAATTTGCTGGGACATATCGTTTGCAGAGAAGGAGTTTTGGTTGATCCTACGAAGGTTGTTGTTATTCTTAATATGCCTCCTAGTATCATTATGAAGTAGTTATGATCCACTCTGGGTCATACTGGATATTATCGTAAGTTCATTAGGAACTACACAAGTATAACTGCCCCACTGGAGAAGTTGCTGAAGCATGATGAAATTTTCCCTTGGAACCTTGAATGTGACCAATCTTTTAATATTTTGAAATAGAAGTTAAGTAGTGATCCTATTTTGACATATCCTAACCGACAAGTTGAATTCCATGTTCAGATTTATGCTTCTAGTATGGCCTTAGGTGCTTTTCTTGCACAACTTGGTGAAGGTAATCTAGATCATCCTATTTATTTCGCAAGTAGAGATATCATAGGCTAAGCACAACTATACCACTATATAAAGGGAGAGATTATCTATGGTATACACTCTGTAGAATTTCATCCATTACATGTTGGGAGGTCATTTCAAGTTTTTCACTGATAATTCAACTTTGAAGTATTTTTTTAATAATCCCATGTTAGAAGAAAGGATTTGTAGATGGATTTTATTATTTTAGGAATTCTCCTTTGAAGTTGTTGTCAAACTCGAGAAGCTTAATGTTGTCCTTGACCACTTATCTCGGCTAGATTCAGGTTAAAATGGTGGAGATGTAGATGACCAATTCCCAGATGCATATTTATGTAAGATTGAAGTTATTCCAGACCATCTCTTTGATATCACCCTCTTCTTTATTACTGGTGTCTTCCCAATGGTTGTTTTGCAACACAGAAGATACATTTGGTCGTTCATACAATAGACTACTAATTGATTACATGTCAACTATATAAATTGGGATTGGATAACATTCTTAGAAGGGGTGTACTAGATCATGAACAACCTGATATATTATGGGAGTGTCATAGTGGAGCTGCAGGAGGTCATGTAGGAGGTGTTATAGCGTAAGTTTTAGGTTGGGAAAAGCCCGACCCGACCACAGAACAAGTGCTACAACTTTGGGAATCCTACACCCAATGTCACCTCGATGTAGGTTCCACACTTCATGGTTGACTAAGTCACTCTAGGAGGCGATCCTAGTGACCCTAGGGGGATTGATACAGATATGGAGGGAAGTGGAAATGAAGCCCCTAGAGGTCAAGTCTAAATGGAAAGAAGGTAGGGAGAGATTCCTTGTAATTTAAGAAATGGATGCCCTACATGTATAGTACTTCTCCAGATGATTGTACGTGCATGAGACACAAGAAAACAAACTTTGAAATGATATATATTAGTTGGATCAACAAGTTACTAGTACTATAATCTATTCAATAAGTGCTAGATATTAAGTATACATTGCAAGAGAAAGACTAGCTAAACTCAAGATGAAAAGCCAATATTCTAGCACAAAATATAAGGTTGTTGTAAACACTTGTCTACAAAAAATTAAATCAGCCTTATGGCTGTAACATTCAATGTATTACAACATGAAAATCAACCACTGAAATCTTCTCAAACTTTTCTAAAAAGTGCGTTGGACCAAGGAGAACAAGTGTGCAAACTTTGAGCAAAATCCAATGGTTGATAAGAGAGTTATTCAAGCAAGTAAGCTAGGGTTCCTGCAACCCTAATGTCTGAAGATGCAATTTTGTAACAATAAAAATAAGTATCCCCTATATGGGGACACACCCAGTGGTTGTGAGGTTCCCAAGGAAAAATTAAAACAATCCACTTTGCAAGAAGTAAAAATGACTGAAAATCACGTTTCTCAATGTAATAATCTATTTCTCCAATGCAACAAATCAATGACTAGTGCCTATACTATTGGGTTAATGGAGTCACAAGGAGGTTAGAGAAGCTACATCCTTGGGGGTGTAAGCTCTTTTACTCCCCAAATAAAGTTTCTCTAAGATAAGGTTTAAGCTAATATGGTGTATGCCCTTATACTTCAATTAGCAAACCCTTAATCAATGAGATGAAGCAAATAAAATGATGAAGGTTATGGTGGGGGTGTATGCCCTTATACTTCCCACCTAGATACTAGAATAACAATACTTAAAATTGAAAAATGATATCATTATAGTAGAAAACATTACCAAGATCAAGAGAAATGCCAAGATAAGTCACCACAAGATCTAGAAAGCATCATCCAAAGCTAGTGCCAGAACTTCCTTCATCAACCATTCATAACATAGCCATAAACAAGTGCACAAGACCTAAAAGAGCCAAGAGGGCCAAAAATTTCAGACCAAGTCTCTCATAAGAGGAAGAGTTATGATTTAAAATGAGATCTTACGATCTCTATTTATACTAAAAGTAGCTAACATAGTTTGTCCATAAATTAAGGAGTAAAACACAAGATTAGGGGTCAACAACCCTAATATTTTTCGCTTAAAAAAGTAATATTAAACAATTCACTTTAAAATTTCACTTTTTGCACAAATTAAACCCTAATTTAGGAGGACGTCACCCCTTTAGGGGACATTTTTCCACTTTGAGGAAATCGTTGGTGTTGGAGAAGCATGGATGGGCCTCCAAAGGCCATGTGTCAAGAATCTAGGCACTCATATCATGGTGAAGACCCTTCTCCTCCTCAAACTTCCATGTGTCAAAGAGTGGCACCTCACCACTATGCCCTATCCCCCAAGATCATGACGTGAAGATCAAAAGTGGAATGTTTTTCCCCTCCTGGGAAAATCTTTTGGAAAGTAAGCGGTGGGATAGGTTTTCCAAGTCATCATCAAGGATGTCCAAGTATGATCTATGTCATCTGGCATACATGCCCCTGACATCCAACCTTCAGGATTGTATCCCCATGGAAGCTCAAGCTAGGTTTGTTCTCCCAAAACTGTCCACCATCTAGGTGCTGCAAATAAAAATGAACACGACCTCCAAGGATCTCAAGACATAACATCATGATAAGTTAATCCAATCAATAAGTAAACAAGGTGTCCTATTGGGTAGATATTGCCCTAGTTCAAGGAGAGATTCCAAGAGGTCCCTCTGTAATCCATGTAAAGTGTATGAGGTGGATGGGGTCAAGACTCAATGGGCATAGGGATCATGACATACTAGGGGTCATAGTGTCTCATTCATGGATGCCTTTGTAGAGTGTGTGTGGTACCTTCGTCCGCAATGCACTTTTTCCAACCCCATCAATTTCCTTTTATCTTTCTTTCTTTATATTTTCTTTCATAATATCATAAGGAGAGATTGAAGGTTACTGACCTGGCGTGGTGACCAGGTGATAGCAATGTCACCCACAAACACCTAATGGAAATGAGAAGGATGGATCATGATGAGATCCCCTTTCTCTTATCCATGCAACTGAGAGCCATTGCCCTAGTTTGGTGAACAAATGATGAAAATGTCATACCACTAGATATCCATGGACATGATAGGTCAGCTTGTGATGATACCTCCCATCCTTCAACTAACCTTTCAAGCATTTTTTATTATATTGTGGGTCCCATTTATTTAAAGATATGCGTTTCATTTCTTTCTTGGGTGATCCCTGGGCGAAGAATATGGAAGGTTTATATAAGGATTTTATCTTTTACCCAACACCAACCCCTCTGGGACTTTATCCCATTCTTCCCATAGAATGAGGGACACACCCTTCTTCCCATAGAACGAGGGACAACCCCTTCTTGGGTCAATACACCCTCAAATCCCAAGAGATAAGGAAATGGAGGGGAATAATGATGGAAAATGGTAAGTATGGTTAGGAATGGTACCATCGCATTAAGGGATTTCCCAGTAGCAAACCCATTCCCAAAGAAAAGCACTTACTAGGGCACAATGTCAACCACCAAGGTGAAGCAGGGAAAAAGGCATAATGTCCAAGCACACATCATGAAATCTAGAGCAATCTAAGATACAACGTAATCAAGTGGCTTAGATATTGAAATGATGTTCACCATAATACTGACTTGTACCTCATGGAGGAAGGCCCACTACCTTCTGGGAGCCAACTGGTGTGGTGGATGCCATCTGTAAACCTGTGACCATTTGTGCTGGTGAGTGGGTTTTCCATCTGTGCAAAAGGTATTGTTGGTCATGTAGTCTCTTGTCACTCCATATTTTCAACCTGAGGGCATTGAATCATAATCTCCTTAGTTATCTGCAAAATGAGGATAACATCTGGCTCCTACTTGGGGACATGTGCTCGCCGTAGAGTGCATAAGAACTGCAACATATCCTGGTATACACGTGCTTGCAAGGAAACATAAAACTGTCAAGTGCAGGATGACCTACTCATCCTTGTTCTCATATGATCATAATCAAAACCAACTAAGCTAGAAAAATAATATTTTGACATTTTTTTCAAAAATTCTAAACTAAGCATGAAATCAATTATGCAAGTAAACAAAAATGAAAATGAGATGTGTCTAAACTAAAACGTGAAATCAAGATGAAAATGCAGGGAAAACAAAATGTTAGGGACTTAACCTCCCTAACCCCTCACATAGGTAGAATAATATAATTCCATGTAATAAAGGCCAATATTAATAAGGCCAATCAATAAGGAAGAATAAGTCAAATGTAAGAATACCTAATATAAGCTTTTGCTTCTAGAAGGATCTTCCTCTAGATTGTTCTTTTGGATAGATAGAGTATAAATAGAAGTAGAGAGTATGAGAAATATTGTCTTGGATATTATTGTAATAGAGATCTTCTCTGCTGGAGGTTTCCCCCTCGAAGAGGCGAGTGAACATTGCTATCAACAATCAAAGTGCTCTTTCTGGTGTTATTATGGTATTGTTTTGATTATATCATTGCTTCTCTGCCATTTCTAGCTGAATATTTCTGTTCTACATACTATTTTATATCTTGAATACTAAAAGTGGTATCATAGCACCTTCCTCGATAGAAAATTGTGGGTTATTTTTTTTCCTTGGTAGACATATTCCAACATCTTAAAGCTACATCTATATGTGTTACGCACATAAACCCACCGTCGGGGAGTCATAAACGCAGGAAATACAAGTGGTACCTAAGCACACATCTGTTGGCCACCCTTGTAACCCCTGTTGGTACCCATTCGAGTGGTAGCGCATCAGACACCATCTGTATACGGATTGATCTAGATCTCCTGAATCCCTCCATAGATAAAGAAAATGGCCACTTGACTACTATAGTGCCACCGAGAACAACACTCGAGAATATACTCTCTAGTACCTGGGTAGTCAGGTAGTATGGCTAAGGGCATGGTCTAGCCTCCTTAGTTGGCGCCCTGAGATATTGGGCCGAGTACTAGTGTTGGAACCCACACGTATATCAGAGAGCTATAACACAGGGAAAAACCTTTTTTGTAGAAACAAAACAGACAAGATCTATTGCCACGCAATTGTGCCTTCTGCATTCTAGTTGCGAAATTACTACACATTTCTTCCTGTTAAGCATTTGGGAATTTCATCACTGAAGTATTATTTAGGCCGGAGTATAACTCTGGAGGAGTAAAAAAAACAATTATAGTGGTCCCACCAACATACTTATTTGGTACCTATCCTACTGGGTTCCTCTCTTCGCCCCAATTCCAGTGATACCTATTATTTTTAACACACTTGTTTTTTGTGTGGATCTAACCCATCTCTGACACCCTTATTTGGATCCTATCTCTTTGGATCCCCCTTTTCTGCCTCATTGCAGTGGTACCTATAATTGGACACCCTTTTTCTCCATGGTCCCACCCACCCCTACAGACCCCTTTTGTTTCCCCTATACCATTTTCCTTCTCCTTTGTCCAAATGACTACCACGCGAGCCCAAGAATTCAATGCCTTGATTGCTGACAACCACCAGAACAAGGAAGACATCAAGCATCTCAGTGTCAAAATTATCTCCATCAATTCAAGTATTGAGATCCTCAAGGAGAAATGTTCCCACATAAAAGACCTCAAAGAACACTTCTTGGGCTGTTCCCATAACCCTTCTTCTTCTGAACAACCATCTTAGCAGGATGACCATGAATCTTCCCATTACCAAGGCCCTCATACTACCTACTTTTCCCAAGACCTTCACCCTCCTAGAATTGTGGTGAACAAATTTGATGGATTGGATCCTACAGGCTGGGTCACCCAAATGGAACATTATTTCTCTTAGCATGGCATTACTGATTATTTATCCAAGCTTCATTATGGTTTCCTACATCTGGATCCATAATGATGGAAATGCTGACAATGGTGAAAAAAGGCACGCCAAGGGTATCTTTCTTAGACACAGTTTGTGGCTGAACTTTACGACCAATTTGACTCTAACACCCACCATTTAGGATGTTTGACCAAGTTAAAGCAGTCTGGAATAGTGGAATACTTTATTTCCGCATTTGAGCACTTGGTTTTCAGAACGAAGGGCATGCCAGATGCTTTCTTTAGGGAATTCTTTATCAATGGCGTCAAAGATGAAATTCATGCCCATGTTCTCATGGCACGCCCCTAGACTTGGTTGGAAGCTACTCAACGAGCCAAGGAAGCCCAACAGATTATGTCCTCCCAGACCGACAAACCCTTCTTTCCTCCTTGCCCTAAACCCACCAATTTTTCCCCTTCTGCAACTCCCCTCAAGATCCAAAAATTAACCAGGGATGAAATGGTTGAATGTCAAATCAAGGGTATTTTTTATAATTGTGATGACAAATATTTTCAACCAAACTGTGGTTTTTCCGAACTTAACTGAAAACCCTCACCACAGAAATCTTATTGGACAAATATTTTCTCTGGAAAAAGTGTAAGGAACAAAATCCTTTTATGGATGTGACTGAGGATCTTTCTGAAGAAGATGTTGTTGTTCCACCTATGGAGGAACTACCACTGCTTTCTAACCTCACCCACCCTTTGAACCACCATACATTGAGTCGATGATTTCACTTAATGCCCCCATTGGCTCTTTTTCTCCCAGGCTCTCAAATTAATTGGTTACATAAAAAATAGGAAAGCCATCATCCTTGTGGACAGTGGTAGCACCCATAACTTTATTCATCGCCGCATTTCCAAAGAAGTCAATTGTTACATCCGTGTCGTCAATAATTTTAAAATCATGATTGCTAATGGTGGTTCCATGAAATGTGGGGGACGATGTGAAAATGTGTGACTCCAAATTGGTCAGTATCACCTGTAATCCCATATGTTTTCTATAGACTTGGGCGGTTATGACATTGTTCTTGGTGCCGAATGGTTACGCACTTTAGGCCCTATTCTCACGGATTTTAAAGACTTAACCATGCAATTCCAATAGGAGGGACAACAATATATGTTCCAAGGCATCATCGAAGGATCCCTTGAGATCATTAGTTCCCATCGCATGGAAAATATCCTCAAAAAAGGTCATTTAGAACTTATATCCCAACTCCACTCCATTCATGATGTTGAGACACCTTCTGTGCATCCCAAACTCCAATCTATTCTCTCCCACCACCATGTTGTTTTTACCACCCCCCAAGACCTTCCCCCTTCCTTTGGAGTCCATGATCATTCCATCCCTCTCATCCTAGGTATTCTTCCTCCCAATGGTCGGCCTTATCATCATCCCTTTTCCTAGAAGAATGAAATTGAGAAAATTGTTCATGAATTACTAGAAGAAAGTGTTATCCATCCCAGTACTAGCCCCTATTCTCCCCCTATGGTCATGATACTCAAGAAAGAAGGTACTTGACACATGTGTCCTGATTTCCGCGCCCTCAACAAACTCACAATCAAAGAAAAATTCCCCATTCCTGTCATTGATGACCTCTTGGATGAATTGAGTGGTGCTCAATACTTCACCAAATTGGATCTATGTTCTGGCTACCACCAAATCCGTATGAAATAAGAAGACATTCCCAAGACTGCGTTTCACACTCATGAGGGTCATTATGAATTCTTGGTAATTCCCTTTGGATTATGTAATGCTCCACTTTCCAAAGTCTTATGAATCATGTCTTCCATCCTTTTCTCCATCATTTTCCCTTAGTTTTCTTTGATGATATTCTCATCTATAGTAAAACTTGGCCATCCCATATCTCCTATGTGAATCAAGTTCTCCATCTACTCTCTAAATATCAACTTTTCCTCAAACAATCTAAATGTGCCTTTGGTGCCTCAGAAGTGGAATAACTAGGTCATATTGTCGACAAGGATGGTGTCCATGTGGATCCTAAGAAAATTGAATTTATGAAAGAATGGCCTCGCCCTAAAACTCTTAAGAGATTGCATGGTTTTTTGTGTTTAATAGGATATTATAGGAAGTTTGTTCAGAATTATGGAAAGATTGTCGCTCCTCTCACTTCCTTCCTTAAAAATAATGCTTTCACTTGGAGTTCAGCTGTGGATCATGCCTTCCAAGCCTTAAAAGATGCTATGTGCTCGACCCCTGTCCTAGCTCTCCCATACTTCACAAAGAATTTTGTATTGGAATGTGATGCTTTCAGAAAATGAATTGGATCCATCCTCATGCAAGATGGCAGGCCCTTGGCCTTCACTAGAATTTTTTTTTCAGAGCGACATTTGGGCCAATACATTTATGAAAAGGAAATGTTAGCTGTTCTGCATGTTGTGGATCTCTGGTGTCCTTATTTCTTGGGTCAATAATTCCAAATCAAAATATATAATCGGAGTCTCAAGTATTTCCTGAAACAACGAATTTCATCCCCGACATAGAAAAAATGGGTGACCAAGATATTTGGCTATGATTATGAGATCATTTACAAGAAGGGAGAGGAAAATGTAGTTGTCGATTCTCTTTCCCTGAAATATGAAGAAGATGGGACCCTTTTCTCCCTCTCCTTCATTGTACCAGATTGGCTCCAAGATGTTCATCAGGAATGGTTGCAAGAACCCAAAATTTCTAGCCTACTCCACCAATTGAAACACAATTCTTCAGTTTATCCAGGGTACTCTTGGCATAAGGAATAACTTCACTACAAAGGATGCTTGTATTTATGCAAAAAATTCCAACTTAAATCCACAATGCTTTCTGAACTTCACGCCTCACCCACAACTGTGCATTGAAGGTTTACAAAAACCTATGAATGGGTCAAACGTTCTTTTTCTGGGAGGTTATGAAGAAGGATGTTTGCACCTTTATGTCTGAATGTAAGGTATGTCAATGAAAAATGGGAGAAATTGTCAAAGCCCCAGGCACAGTCCAACCTCTTCCGATTCCCCCTTCTATTTGGAGAGATATTTCTATGGATTTTATTGTGGGATTACCTAAATCGGTAAATCAATCAGTCATCATGGTGTTAGTAGATCGTCTCTCCAAATATGCTCATTTTTGTGCTCTTCAACACCCATTTATAGCCGCCACAGTGGCTCAAATATTCATGGATAATATCTTCAATCTTCATGACATGCCTAATTCTATTGTCTCTGATAGAGACCCCACTTTCACCAACAATTTTTGGGAATACTTTTTCAAGCTACAGGGAACCCAATTGCATCTCAACACTCCCTATCACCCTCAGACAGATGGCCAGACTGAATTTGTCAACAAGTGTTTGGAAACATATTTGAGGTGTTTTTCATCTGAGCGGAAAAATCAGTGGGATCAATGGTTACCCCTAGCTGAATGGTGGTACAACACATCTTACCATACAACTACTCACATGACTCCTTTTGAAGTAGTCCATGGCCAAAATCCCTCATCAGTTCTCTCCTATATTCCAGGGGTCTCGAAGGTTCATGAGGTTGACAAAAATATTACAGTCTGTAAGGATATTCTTCTTTCGCTCAAAGAAAATTTGGTCATGTCTCATAATTTCATGAAGCAACAAGAAGATCAAGGTCATTCTAAACGCCATTTTTTTTAAGGGGACCATGTATTTCTCCATCTCTTGTCATTTCTTCCCCCTTTCCCCCATGCATGTAGGGAAGTTTAGCTATCTGAGGCCATTTTCATTACACATTTTTTATACAGTAACATCTTAATGGAAGTATACATCGATATGATATACCTACCTCAAGGTCCCTTCAAGAACTCTTTATCTGTTGCACTGTAAGACTTCACAGTATATACTGCAAATTATGTGATAAATCCTACAACAATGTTGTCTAACCAGATATCTACTACACGCGTAAATTTATTGTCAACTTGTTGTAACTGCGCGATCTCCACAGGATTTCATTCTAGTTGTCTGATCTGATTTGTAGGGTGGTTGTCTTTCAACCTCAATATCCACTCTTGCAACACATGCAGGAAATCAAAGAAAAATACTTCATGCAAGTCACTGAATACATACTTGTCCAAATATTTGTGTGGTGTTAACTTCGGGTTTATGTTATCTTTCTGCACAAATTCCAACTCCTTTTTTTTCAACTAGCTCTCAATCTCTGCCTTCTTTAGGTTCCACGGTCTCAACATCCCCTTTTATATTCTCATTCTTTTAACGTTTTGTCGCCATATCTGACATTCTTTTTACGCTTCTTCAACAGATCTCATTCACTCAATCCCATTTTGTTCCAACCAGAAACAAAACCATTTTTTGGTTATAGTTTACTCCTGCTACCCTTCTTGGGCTGACCCAGGTTCAATTCCACTTGGTTTCCAACAAAACCCCACTAAAACTATTGACCCTCCCAGTAAACCAAAATGAAACACAACGCACAGGATGCACTGCGCAGTCTCACCTGAGATAGTTCTTATGGGTGGTTGCAATGCTCAGGTGCTTGCAACCTGGGAAATGAGTGGGGATCTGCGATTAAACTCTGTATTCTTCATTTATTACTTTAACATTCAACTTATATGGAATACCCTGTCATTCTTGCTCATGCATGTAAAGTAGCAGATCTATCTAGTCATTCACATATTTGTTTAACATCTAATCATTAACAACAAAAAAGATACATAAAATTCAATCACATAACACATGATCTACCGTGGTTCACCCCTCTTGGGCTATGTCCACAAAGATTTGGTTGCTCTTCTCTTTTATTATTATGGTTCCAAAACTATAGCACCTCACACATTACAATTCTCCATCAGAACATGTCGAGATCTACAATGAGGTGGACTAGATCACACCAAGCTCCTCGGCTTGTGATCTAACCCTCAAGATCTCCCTTATTCCCTCTCCTCAGCTCAACAAATTACAGATCGATCGGATTTACAGTTATTCTACTTTTTTACATCATAGTAACACTGACTAACTCAACAAGAACAACAATAAATGACCAAAAACCCACTCGAACACAACACCCTGACCTAGACCTTCTAGGTACCTACTTATACATATTTTTGGCTTACCAGCCATTACATTCTCTTATCCAAACCCTAACCCTATCATGGCTAGGTCTTCTTGCATGCATGCCTCGCATGCCTTCCTCTTCTGCATGCACGTCTGTTTTGCACGTGTTACTTTTCCTGCATGCACGTCTGCCTTACACGTGTTGCTTCTTCTGCATGCACGTCTGCCTTACACGTGTTTATTCTTCTGCATGCACATTCTCCTCCCACGTCGTTCTTTTCCCTCAAAATTGCTCTGTGCCCAACAATAGAACTCTATCCAAGATCAACCATCCACTCAAATTAAGCCATACATATGTCCATCAAACATCACAACTAAGAGACCTAACACTCTCCTAAAGTAGGTGAAAACACTTTTAGAGTAACCCCAAAACATAAAATTATAAAGGAAACATCAAACAAGCCTTGGGTGAGACCTACTTCCTTTCAAAGGTTGAAAATGTTGGCATACTAGACTACATTGTTCCTTTTTAAAGACTGCTACAGAGTTTGAGTATTAAAATGAGCCAACACTGGGTATGGTTCTTGAGGCCTAGGTCATGGTTCAAGATAAAATCCTAGGGTCTAAGTCCTATCAATTTCATCTTAGGCTTATGGGCCATGCATACTACCTTGGAGCACTAAACAACCACTACATTTAAAGACTCTTTTATTGATGAGTGATATATTGTAAGTGTTTCAAGGATTGCCATGTGATGGATGGTCCTTATGCCCTATACCAAGGTTAAAGGCCAAAAGCTAGGTTCTTAGGCCATTCTTTAAAGTTTCGAGTTGGAGTCAGTTTTAAAATTTTGATTATGCATCAAATTTAAGGTCTTAGAGATGTGTGTATTCATGTAGTCCATGGAACAAAGTAGGTTGGTGGGTAGGGTATTTTTTTCATTGCGAGAGAATTGGTCATTGTGAAAAGTATGGGCTTTGCATGATGTTGAGTGTCTACAAAATAAGGGATCCATGGGAGAGTCTTAACATCGATAAAAGTCGTTCAAGAGAATATGGAAAAGATAAGAACCCTATTTCTTCTATTATATTCCCTTAAGGATTAGAAGAAGTTGTTACAGAGCATATCTGGAGAAATTGAATGGAGGACATATAGTACTTCATTGCAGTAAAGAACTGTACAAATTGTGTTGAGACTGAGAATGCAATTATCCTCAAGGAACAACCCTCACCAAAGGAAGCCAACAAAGAAATCACTACAACTTTTGTATGCAAGGTCATGGATGTCGTGATCCACTATTGCTCTAGGTTTGATAAGTACAAGCAAGTTTAGGTTGTTGTGTTGTGTGCCTTAGCAGAGTTTGAACCCCTTTTTGAAACCAAGTAGCCACAAACCCATTTTGAGATGAGTCAAGTTCAGTGTGGTCAACTATTATTATGACTATATGTCTTCACTTTTTAGAGCAAGCATAAAATTGAACCATGAAAGAAAGAATGATTGAAGTGAGATTTAAACCATGGAACTTGAGTACATAATCAATGTATGTACAAGGATGCAGAGTCCAAGTACACACAAAACCATGGGTAGATGGGTGCATCCCTAAGGATATAGTGAGGCATTAGATGCCTATGCCTATGATATAAAATACATGACAATTGTTTCAATTATAAAATGGTTCACTTCTTCAATGTGAACAAAATGAACTCTTTTATTAAATGGTAAACATTTCGAGAATTGACGGACTATGCATAATACCTTTGACCACAAACAACCATTACATAGGGACTCTTTTATATACCAATAAAATATGGTAAACATTTCGAGAATTGAAATGTTATGGATGGTCTTGTTTCCTATGCCATGGTCAAAGGTTAAAGGCGATGGTAAACATTTAATTTTATGTATAAAGAAAAATATAGGATTTTGTTAGTTGTTTTATTAAATGTTTTTTTTGGGTGTATAAATTTATATGAATTATTGTTTTTTGTTTTTTCAGAATTTATTTTTAAATGTAAAAATAGATTCAGCATCTTGAAAAACTTTCAAGATATTTAGATTTTACAGAAATAATCATTTAAATTTACAAATCCAACAATTTCTTATTGAATTTCAGGCAAATATCCCCAAAAAAAATCTTCATTTAATAGAATCTTTAACCTAGAATCTTTAACCTACTGAAAAAATATATATTGATGTGTATTGATATGTTTGAAGTTATTTTAAATCCTACTGTATACTCTGCACAGAGCATTTAATACTCCATTTAAATTTGAAAATGTATATTGCTCACCCAAATCAAAACCAGTTAGTCTCTTCACCAGCAAAAACATATTCAATTTTTGAGCTTCCCCATGTATAGAACCCAAGCGATTTAGAGCTTCAAACATAATCGAGCTCTTCATTAAGGACTTTCTGCAACCCTAATGGAAGAAAATTACCCTTGTTTTCCTGCTTCATCTCCTGAATCCATCCATACAGTGAAACAGAAGATGCTCTGGACACTAAAGGGGATCGGGACCCGTTCGGACAAAAACCCCAACGCCATAATGACATTCCGTACCCTAGCTACTGTTACGAAATATAAATTGGCGACTAAATAGCAGGAACTTGGGCGCAAGGGTTTCCATAACAAGTTACAGACTTCTTTTCCCCAAATTACTTGTTTGATTTATCCACAGAATCAGAGTCAGTCAGGTATCTGGGTGTCGGAAAAAATTTGTTGCTGTCAAGAAGGATAAACTCACTATTCCCAGCTAGAAATCCGGACAGAATTGGCAGATGGAAGCATGCAACTTGGAAGCTTTACAGATCTCCCTACTTCCTACATTTTTACTCGGCGGTACACGTTTTTTCTTCTGACTTCATCATTCTTTTTAAACTTCACTGTAGATGTTATCTTTGGGGTAATTATCAGAAGTGATGTAATTGTTGGTGAAATTCTAATTTTTCATTAGAATTGGCAGATAGAAGCATGGAATTTGGAAGCTTTACACATCTCCCTACTTCCTACATTTTTATCCGGCTGTACACGTTTTTCTTTCTGACTTTATCACTTTTTTTAGACTTCACTGTAGATGTTATCTTTGGGGTAATTATTAGAAGTGATGTAATTGTTGGTGAAATTGCAATTTTCCATTATTTAAATTGCAGTTTTGAATGCATAGATTGATCTAAGACCATGAAAAAACCTTAATCCACCACCAGATAATGGAAAACCTTAATCAACTGAAATTATACTAGCACAGCCACATGATTGTGGCTGATAAAC
>ML778057.1:269215-279864 GCA_009831015.1 Picea engelmannii | reverse complement strand
AGCTTTAATGTCTTCCAATAACGAAACAGAATTAGCCTCTACCGTCCCATTGGCCTTGCTGGAAGCAGCTTCAATGGTCAATGCACTATTGGCAGCATCCACAGCTAACTCATATGAAGGTGTAGCAACATATCCAGGTACTCGGTTACCGCTGCAAGGATATTTTAGAACACCATAAAAAAGTTGAAACATCTTTGAGATAAAGAATCTCAAAAACCTCCCATAAATCTTCCCTGTTCTTCAATGAATGTCTATAAAGCATATTCCCTTCTATTCTATAAACTAGTCCATTAACAAAGATTGAGCAGTGATGGGTTAATCAATACCAGTGGTCATAGATGTTGAATTTGGCATTGCTATAATCAGAAAAGCAGGTATGGAGGCCGTACTGGTTGGCCAGTTCCCAGATTGGATTCATATTGTTACCACCAACTCCTGCTACCCATCCTGCCCCACCCTCCACTGTTAGCCCAGCAAACTCATGCTTCATCAGCCGCCCTCCGATTCGATCTGCCCCCTCCAAAATGACAAAATCTTGAATTCCATTGTCTGCCAGAACCTTAGCAGCCATTATCCCTACCACCCCATCAAGATGCCATCGATAAGTAAAGTAGAAGAAATAAATAAAGAGATCATCCATTCAAGCAAAAACTATATACATTTACCCTCCAATTTCATTACCTGAAATGCCTGCGCCAACTATAATCACACTGCAGGAGGCTGAGATCGAGGATGAAGTTGAAGAAGAATCCATGAGAGCGAGTAAAAAGCTACTGTATCTCTGTTCACGGTATATGTATGGGAGGCAAGAGATATTAATGTGGGAGAGGATATCAACCCACCTGTATTTGTGGGAGAGGATATTAACCCACCTGTATTTATAAATTTGAGAGTAATTATAAACAAATGTCTGAGTTTGAATATGAACGTAGCCGTCATCATCTGGCAAGGATTACCCTCAAATTCCAGTTCTCACTGCTCTTCTTTTGGATTCGCAGCTGTTAAGGACACTAAAAACTTGCACGAAACGGCATACTTGATTTGCAGTGGGACTCACGCAGTCGAAACAGAGTGGTATCCATTCATATTTATAATGAAAGTGCAGGGTTCAAGACGAAAAATCAAAGTATAATCTTAGCGTCTAATTAGAATGCACCAAAAACTAGAAAAAAATCGTAAAGGGTGGAAAATTAAAAGCTTAAATTTTATAATTAGGACCCACTAGAAATAGAAAAAGCATAAAAAGTGTCTTAAAACTAGAAAAAGCTAAAGTTATAAGTTAGGTTTTCAGTGATCACTAACATGCAAAATACCTTGAGAGAAACCAAAGCTAAGGGACATGTAACTTAAATTTACTAAGAGACTTGTTCCAGAGTCTAGTCTCCCTAATGAATGATCGGTGTAAATAATAACATGCAAAAGACCCTTGAGTGAGAGAAACCAAAGAGGAGGATTGCAAGGGACATGCAACTTAAATTTACTAAGAGGAATGTAGAAGTTAACTACGTGACTCTATTTTGACTTGAGTCCAGTTTGCCTCATGCAAGAGCGAGTTTATGGAACGAATAAATAAATAAATTTGTAAGGAATTAATAGTTAGAAAATAGTATTAAATTATGCCAAGGGAATAGAAATGGAGAATCAGTTTAATAATAATAATAATAAAAAAGGTAATAAATTAGTTTATAAATTGAATTTTTTAATTATAAATTTAATTAATTATAATAATTAAGTTGAAAATAAGATTTAAATTAAGATAAATAAAAATGCAAATTAATAGTAAATATTATAAAAAATAAATTAAAACCATAAAAGAAATGGATCCAAATAAAAGGTCAATAATACATTAAATACATTAATACATTGTTGTTTTGTCATTAGTATAATAATACATTAAGAATTAGTCAAGGATTTAGTAACATTCATGAGACTTATATGTTAAGTTAGAGATATGTTCCATCTACTCATCCATGTTTTTGGCTAGTTACATGTAAGACTTAGTAGTGAAACTTTTTTCCACTTTAACATTTTACTATGCTATCATATTGCAACCCCTATCAAGTTTCTGGTTTGAAATTTATTCTTCAATTGTTTCTTTTAAACCATGAACTAGATGTAGGTACTTCGTCTTCCAACATTTAGTGCGAATTTGATCTTGTTTTAGCTCTTTGTTCTTTAAGAAAGACATTATCCACCAACTATAAGTAACAATAATTAATATATAAAAAATCTTTAGTGATTCTATATTCACAAATGAGTACATTCCCATATATTAGGGAGGGAAGATCTAACTAATCCATTTGAACCAATTTTTTCAATTATAAAAGGTCCATATTTAATCTCATTTTCCCTTGTTACTTTATCTAATAATTAATATATAAAAAATCCTTAGTGGTTCTATATTCATAAATGAATACATTCCCATATATTAGAGAAAACCTAACTAATCCATTTGAACCAATTTTATCAATTATAAAAGGTCCATATTTAATCTGATTTACCCTTGTTACTTTATCTAATAAAATCAAGAACTTTGATCCCTCATCAGGACTAAGAGATTGAATAATTATCTAACTAATGGAGTTACATGAATGAGAGCTAGGTTTTCCCACGATTTATTCAAGTGTGTGAACACAAACTTAGTCATTGTATTAAGGGTGAAAAATATAGCATGATCATCACCGTGGGATGCATATTGAAGTCACCAACCTTTGTCCTAGATCAAAATTGAAAATGGTGTTGCATCCTAGACACATTAATATTGCTTGAATTTTCACACTATGACCCATGACACACTAATGGACAACTTGATTGTGGTAATATTTTCATGCTTGGAATGCTACATTCATCCTGCATACATAGAAAAACAACAAAAGTGCATTCTCATGGATGGGGAACTCATCTCATGGATGGATAATCATGACATGTCATGTTCTCTCTATTTCTCTTCCTCTTCATTTTTTTACAAAGCATACAAACAAAAATGAGATTAAGCATTTTGTGTTTCTTAGATAGTTTATTTATACCTCACCCTAACATTATAAATGGGTTGATTCATTGTTGGTACTTTTGGCTTCTTATTGTTCATATCCTCTTATATATTCTAATTCAAGTAATGAGAAGTTATATTTGATTTTCCCTTAAAATCATCACCACATAATTGTTTATGTATGAATGTATCTAATGTTTGAATTGACTATTTAAATATTTCATGCCATAAATTAATAACTATGTATGTTAAGTTGAATGTGTTGCTCTATGTTGTGATTGTGCTACAATGTACTCTTGTTTGGATCAATTGATGTAATCTCATTGTGCCATGTTTTAGGATTGCAACAAATCCTACTTGTGACATAATCTCATTGTGCCATGTTTTAGGATTGCAACAAAAAAATAATCAAATCCTAAGGGGATCTAAGTAAGTGGTTTTGATGGACCTAATCTTCCCAATTATTTATTCATTTGAATGTCGAAGGAAGAAGATCAAAGAATGGTGCCTAAGCAAAAAAATGTCCCATATTATGTAGCTGAGGGCATGTGGTAATGTTTTTAGGTGACTAGTGGTAAGGCCTCATCTTTCCACGTGTAAAAGTCTTAAGGGAATGAAATTAGTTTAGAATATATGAACTCAAGTGATAAATGCATTCAGATACACTTTATAAATACTCCTACCCACCCAAACACTTAACTTTCCAAGTAAAGATCATTTTTTTTTCTAGTGTAAAGACCATCCACACCATTAGGGTAAAGACCAAACACAAGAAGAACATCCACAACATTAGAGTAAAAACAAAGAAGAAAAATCCCTAAGCATCAAAACCCTAACCCTGGAATATGAAACACCAAAATTATTGTAGGCCCTACGGTGGTTAGTTGATACATCAACTTCTCGGGGGTGCAAATTTTGCATACAATCTCCATTTGGGGCGTAGGATAGCTTGTTGGAAGTAAATATCTAAGGATTACAAATTTTTCCTAGGACTAGAGCATGCCATGACAACCCATGGCCCCCCAAATATCCCAAAAACATTGTTTAGGGCCTTAAAATGGTCCCAAAAGTTTGGGACCCGAAAACCGTATAAAAATTACCAGGAAGATAGAGAACCATTAAGTCAGTGGAATAGGTGGGAGAACACTGATATACACTTAGATAAATCCTACCCCTTTAGGAACAAATGGTCTCCAATGTGTCAAATACCCTCATCAAATGGGGAAACTTCAACTAAATTTGGCTCCTGGTGAGCCACTTGGTGAATAAGTTGCCTTGTTTTGATGACCCAATAGAGTTGTATGTTCTTTTGTTGGGTGCCTTTAATCTATGTATCCATGATTCGATCAATTGCGTCCTGGTCAAGGTATTTGGGCTTGATTTATGTAGGGGCCAAGTGCTCAGTTATCTCTGATGTGTCCAATAGAGGTGGAAAATATGGAAGAATGAGCTCCACATTAAAGACTAGATATAGACCAAGGAATGGGGGAATACTTAATTCAAAAATATTCCCACCTATAGCTTTGGTGATGGTGTAAGGAACATATTGAAGTGGGAAAATATTGTGATGGGGTTTTGCAAGGTTCTCGTTTTGAAAATGTAACCAAACCTTATCGCCAACATGGAACTTTTGTGGAACCCAATGTTGGTCATGTCACTACTTGTACTTGGCATTGGCTTTTTGCAAGATGTCATGGACTTGTTAGTGGATGTGTTGATTTTTTTCAACAAATTTGGCTACCTTATCAGATTGAGTTTGAGTATGGGAAGATTCATCTTATGTGGATGCAATGGGAAGAGCTACACCAATTGGGGATAATGGCTAGAACCCTAAGCACACCTAAAAAGGGATATGGGTAATAGATCTATGCAAGGATTGATTGTAGCTATGTTGAATATAAGGAAGAATCTCATTCCATGTGTGGGGACGTTTGGAGTTGTACATTCTTAGGATATGCACAATCATCCTGTTATTAACTTTCTAATCCTGACACCTAGGTAACTTGCTTACTAGTGATTTCCTTGTAAATCAAATTAGAAGCTCACAAAAAATAATTCACTTTATGAAATAATTAATTGAAATAAATAGCGAAAGCAATACTGGAAACTGAGTCTCATACACAATACACAAAGATTGTATGACCTTCAAATCAACTTATCATTAGAATTATATCAAATCTTACAAGGGCTCCCAAATAGAGAAACTGGCCCACTGAGAAATACACAAAACTATAGATAGCACCTGTAAACCCTAGAAAATCCTCTGTGGTAGTAAAACTCCATAATTTCACTTCTCAGAACTTGTATGCACTTGTCCTCATTGTCACCCACGTACATGTTTTTTTTCTTGCATCGTATCTTGTGTACATGCGTTCCCTAACTAACCTATGAAGTGTATACAACTCCATACGACTGTTAAGGCTCCAATCTATGAGATCCTCTTGTGGTTGCCCCTATTCTCTCTTCTCCTTAACCTAAATTGGTCTCTAGATGAAAGTCCTTCTCCACCTATCTGAGATATCCTTGAGAAAAATTCCTTCTTTTCTCTCACTCTATAATGAAAAGTTTCTCCTCTTTTACCCTAAACTTGCTTTTATAATATTGAATTATGAACTAACCCTAATCTCCAAAGTGATTGATGATTGAGATTAAATCTCACCTCACTTGAGATCAATGGATAATATTTAATCCACTAATGCTAATAAATTTATCATTTCATTAAATAAAACTCAACTAATTAATAATAACACTTTACTTAAATAATTCCTTTAAATAAATCAAATTACTAAGGTAGAAGGCTTTGGATGCCTTCCACACATCTAGAAACTTAGACCTATGAATAAGTACCTCTATTATGCTACAAACATCAACACTCCCTCCCTAGCAAGGAAGGTATTCTGCAACACTCCAAGTTTGTCCCTGAAGAACACAAACTTCCCTTTAACGAAGGGTTTGGTCATAATTTATACAACCTGCTCATCTGTGGAATACTATATTCTCATAGATTTTGATACAACTTTGATTATCACAATATATCACCACGGGCTTCAACTCCTGATCAAATAAACTTGTGAGAAATTTGTGAAGCCAAATGGCTTCACAACTAGCCATACTCATTGCCATATACTTTTCCTCTACTGAATTGAGTGCTACATAATTCTACTTCCTTATAAACCATGTTATCACTATTTATCCCAAGACAAAGAAACACCCTGAGGTGCTCTTCTTATCCACTGCACTCCCTTCCCAATTTGAGTCTAAATATCCCCACAACCTCACTCCATTACCTCTAAGACACCTCAATCATGTTGAGATTTTATGTAATTTCAGAATTTATTCCTAAGTGTAATTGTATTGGTAATTCCTAAGTGTAATCGTGAAAGTGTTTATTGATAAGTCATGTCTTTTAGGTATTTTAGAGTATAAATAGAGGTTATATCGAGTCATTTTGATCACTCATTGAATATAAGTACACGAGAGTAGTACGCACTTATCTAGGAGGTTATTCTTGGTTCGTATCTGGGTCTCTTTGGTCTTGATTTCGTGAAAGAGCATTGTATGACATTGTACATGTTGGAGGAATCTATATTGAGGAAAGTTTGTAGGGTTTTCTCCCCCTTGAGGGTTTCCCCGAGGATATATCTTGTTGTTCTGCAGATATCCATCTTTTAGTTGTGATCCTTTTGCATATTAAATAATAATATATATATATATAAAATATCCTCTCTTATGAAAAATCAACATGGTATCATAGTAGGATTGGGCTTAGCTCCCTCATAGGAGGTCCTGGGAAAATAAGAGAGATAAACATTGAACAACCTCTAATATTCTAGTTTGGCCCTATCACAGTCCATACACGATGAAAACTGCAATGTAAAGTAATAACCTGACCATATAGTGTCACATACTAAGGATTCTGAGAATCCTTCAACAATGAAGCACTTGGTTGGAAAGACAGAGATTAACGTGGACGAAGTTGTATTTATAGTATGAGAGGAAATGCTTAGCATAGGGAATTAAAATTTGGCGCTGCATTCACTTATAAAATTAAGTGATTTTGTTCTCCTAGCTCGAAACTGAAATTCCAAGCCTCCATCATGGTAGGATGAACCTTGGGGAGGAGTGTGTCTAGCTACTATAGAAGCGTTCCATTTACATCACATCATGTAAATCAATAATACTATAAATGATACCAATCCTGATACGACAAAGAGATCCCAAAAGTGGTAAACACCAAGTTGGTCGGATCTCGAGCGAGTATATCCACTGCAATCCTTCTCATAATTGGGCACTGATTGTTTATGAACTGTATGGAGTGTGTCGTCGTCTGATAGTTCAAGTATTTGCATAGAAATATCCTTCGCCAGTTGATCATGCATGGGATCAAACGCCTTCCCAAAAAAAAAATGGTAATAAGTAGTAATATATGTGGATGCTCCAAATTGAAATCAAATTACAGAGCAATGTTCGAATTCACTAAGCTCGAATTGAGGGCGATTGTGAGCATGCATAGGATAATGCTTACATGATAAACTAAATGGGTTTCGTTCTTTAGAGAAACTAATTCACAGAGAGTTATCGCATGGATATGATAACCCTTGGATTTACGAGCAAATTCTAAGACTTGTTTGAGTAAGCGGGGCACAAAATTTTCCTCCAACTGCTCAAAGTGATTCATGAGAGAAGTCATAGCTATACATCTACTCACAGGATCCTTTCATAGATTAGAAATCTCTTGGCTTATTGAAGACAAACTTAATTTGCTCATCCCCATTGATATTGCTATTGCCAACAAGAGAATGAAATTCAAAATGACTGTTATGTTGGATTTCATTCCTAGAGGAAAAACATTTTTGAATTTGATTTCTTGATCCCGATGATGTCTATCTAGATATATATAGGTAGAGGCAAGGCATAGCACATGGTGATAATACAGGATTCAGGTGCCATCCTGAAATGCTGATTTTGTGGGAAATATGATTTTTGGTGCAATACATAAGGTTGGGAGACTTTCGATTAATGTTGTAATTAATACAGACACAAAATCTAGCACGATCGAGAAGGTTGAGGTTATTCTTGTAAGGATTCATTCTTCCTTCCTTTGTGATTTGGGATCCAATGATATTCTCAACGTTACACCTATGGTGACATAAGTGTAGGGATAGTAACAACAAGAGCGTTGATGGGGAGTACTAAAACTCTATCATAAATAGGCATTGTAGATGAGAGTAGTGAGTTAAGAAGGGTTGAAGGTATTCTTCTTCTGTTCCTCACTTGGGTGCTCCAAAAACTCTTTGGAAGAGGAAGAGAGGAGTAGAAACACTTGTATGAGTTATAGGATAGAGAATTTCTTATATAAAAACAACCTCATTTAGAGTTTGGTTGTCATATCCTTGGACAATGATAAATAAATATGAATGTGGACATGACCCTATGTGAATGGAGGCTTCATAATCTAGAGGGTTATTGGGAAATACTATCACAAGGTCACCACCTTGATCATTATCCGTATCATGAATAGGAAATGTGTTTGCAAGGATCATTGTAGAAAACTTTAGAATGAGAAATATTCTTGTTTTGCTCTGATTTTGTTTTGTGCAAGTTACCATGGAAATGCTTGTTCCATGGAGATGTTGTTGTTTTTGTTCTAGGAAAGTTACCATGGATACCTGGTTAGTAGATTGTGGTGCTTCTAGGCACATGACAGTTTACTGAGATTCTTATACTATGTGACACTCATGGATCTTATTCATGAAGACCAAGGAAGAGATCTTTAACATATTCTAAGAGTTCAGGGCTCAGGTAGAGAACCTGGTAGAGAATAAGATCAATATCAACACGAGTATTTGGTGAGGAGTGATCGATATGGACATAAGAAGCAGTGACAAACTCTTTGTTGTTGAGATCACATGAAGTTTGTGTCAATGTGTTGATGTGGTGGTTACCATGATGTTGTGTGCTTTGGAAAATGGAAATATTGTCTCACAAAGGGAGAAACCAATGAGGCAGATGAGACAAGAAGGGTTTTCAATGACATAGGGAGTTGGCCTATGAATTTGATATAAAGGATGTTGGTCTGATGCACTACTTTTTGGGTCTAGAGGTATGGCAGAGGAAGAATGAGATATTCCTGAATCAGGGAAAATGTGTTGTGGAGATCTTAAAGAGGTTCAAGATGTTGGACTGTAAATCAATGGCTACACCGATGGAATCAAATATGAAGTTGATGGATGACATGACTTCATAAGTTGTGGATGCTACATTATACAAGTGCATGATTGGATAATTGATGTATTTGATGAATACATGACTAGATATTTTTTTCGCTGTGAACACCCTGAGTCAGTACATGGTTGACCCTAGACATGTTCACCTGATTGCAGTAAAACATGTGATGAGGTACCTTAAAGGTAAAAAGGATTATGTGATCAAGTATGTTGCAAACAATGAGATTATTCTACTTGGATATGCAGATTTAGATTGGGTCGGTAGTGTTGCAAACTAGAAAGGTGCAATAGGATGTTTCTTCACTTTGGGATATGGTATGATTTCATGGATCAGTAAGAATCAGTCATGTGTATCACTCAGTACAGTTGAGGCAGAGTATGTGGAAGAAAGTCGAAGAGCAGTATGGCTTCAAAAATTGTTGACTAGATTATTTGATATTGCAATGGAGGTGACCTATATCTTGTGCGACAACCAGAGTTGTATAAAGTTGTCAGAGAACCCCATGTTTCATGTAAATCAAATTATATTTAAATTAGGTATCACTATATCAAGGATATATTACATAAGGGAGCAGTGAGGATGAAATATGTGTCTATCGATGAGTAGGTTGTGGATGTGCTGACAAAGCCTTTGTCAAGGACAAAGTTAGAGTACTTCAGGGACAAGCTCGATGTAGTCCCTCTTCAAAGGGAGTTGTTAACACTGAGTAAATTGTTTTGGCTGAGGAAACAACCTACAAAGGTAACCACAAACCTCTTTAGAGTTGGGTACTAGCCTACTCATTTCAAAGAGGGCTCTCTCTTGCCACTTAGTCTCTAATAGATGGTACTTCTTGATAAAACAATGGCTAGGGTTTAAAGTTTTGAGTGGATTTAATAAAGTTTTGTTGGCAAGGAGGAGAAGGATGTTTTTTGGGATATGGAGTCAAATATTGAAAACAAATGAAACTGATGTTTGGTAGATAGAACCTCATAGAGGAACAAAGGATAAATTTGTTGAATGAAACCTTCCATCTTGGATTGGTTATATAGGGTGAAAAAGGAAGAAATCTACACATAAACAACATCAGAGCATCACATATATGAATTACAACCTAATTAGGAAGAAATGACAAAGTTTAAATTCTTTGAGTTTAGAGCACCCTTTAGATGAATTATAACTCTTAAAAATAAATTTAAACAGAGGAAAAAAATGAGATGCAAGTAGAGACACAAGAGATACATACAAAAGACAAGGAACACACTGTCAACTCATCACCATAATAATCTCTTTCATGAAGTGTAGTGTACCAATTGCTCTGATACCAATTTGTCGTGTACCAATTCACTACCCAGGTTCACCCAACCTCTCGGTTTACCATTCATTACATGGATTTAAAAACAAATGCATTTAACCAGAATTAAACACACTTAACAACTCAGAGTAAAATATA
>ML778057.1:245403-260284 GCA_009831015.1 Picea engelmannii | reverse complement strand
GTTTATGTTCTTTCCTTCATATCGTCTGGTCAAGGCATCAAACAGTTCTTTCGGGGTCTCCTTGGATGACACATAAGGGATCAGATGGTCCTTGATTGAATCTGCAATGATTCTTTTGGCCCTTATTGTGTCCTTTTGATGCTTTTCCTTTTCTGCAGCATCTTCGGGTTCCGGTAATTCTTCCTTGATGAATCTTGCTAGATCATTCTCTTCAAGAATGAGGCCAATCCTATACTTCCAGGCACGAAAGTTTTCCACTCCTTCTAACTTGTCAACAAGCTTAATGCTTGCTGACATGTTTACCTGGAGCTAGGAAAATGACCAAAAAATGAAAGTGCTCAAAATCAAAATTTGAACTTACCAGGAGATGCGCTTGGCTGAGGCGAGCTGCCTGGTGTGCTTGGATCTGAGAAAATCCAAATTTTTCCCCTTCAAATCTGATCTGCGAATTTCTGGACTGGTGCTTCTGGTACTTCTGGTACTCTGGTACTTCTGGTACTTCTGGTACTTTTGTGAAACTAGGGTTTCACTTTCCGGGAGATCCAACCACTGAAAAGGTGCATTGAAGGTGCCAAAATGATCCTTGGGGAGGGCGCAACTTTCTTGGTGGTTTTGAAGCTGAAAAGCTTCACTTTTGAAAAACCCTAATTTGTAGGTACTGCAACAGTGACGTTTTTCTCTTGCGAAATATGCTTCCTTCAGGTTGGCTCTGATACCATGTTAATGTTTATGCCATTATTATAGTTATTTGCATTTCAATAGATAACAAAAACATAAGAACAAGATCACTGAGAAATACACATTCACAAGAGACACATCATTTATCCTGGGAAACCCTCTAGGGGAAGATAACCCAACAAAACTTCCTTAATATAAATAGCCAATACAATGCTAAGAGATATTATGCTAAAACAGAAAGTCCTCTCCCAAGATATGCGCCACTCTCTCTCTCCTTTTCCGGTAACAGATCAGAACTTGTCTCTCAAACTAAGAAAGTGAGTTGTTATCAAATGAGGTGCTAGCCTCCTTTATTTATACAAGTTCTGGAACGTGTGAAGTGTCTCTTCACTGGCAGGGTCGACTTCTCAATCTGGGTGGGTAAACCCACCTTTATTATATTTTCGGGTCTTCTTATTAACTGTTGGGGCCAACTTCTTATTCTGCCTATTATAATTGTCTATTGACCAATCCGCAAAAGGGGATTTGGTCTTATTACAATATCCGACATGATCAATCCACAATGGTGATTGATCCTATAAATAAAATATCAATAATAATAAGAATACTCTTTGCAGTTACATTATTTCAAAAGTCAAACTTTCCATGTTTCCCTTTGTCTACATTCCTTGCATCCCACTTTAGCACCAAATCATCATCCTTAGTATGCATGTCAAAGGCTCTTTTCATTTTGTCTTGGTTTAGTTGTGAGTTGTTGAAGACTTGTTCTCTCATTTGTTTCACATGGATTAGTTGGTTTATCCTCCTTTGAGGATCATTTGGTTCAGCTTCCTGTTCTTGCAATAGTCTCATCACTGGTAGTCCTAATGAGGTAGGAAAATCTGCCTCTGTTCCATACACAATCTGAAAGGGTGATGTAGAAATACACCTATTGGTGGTGATCCTATCAACCCACAGTGCATAGATAAGCTTCTTGTGCCAATCTTTCTTGTTTTCATGCAGAAGCTTCTTAATAATTCTAGTCAAGCTTTTGTTGGATGACTCAGCTAACCCATTACCCTATGGGTAATAAGTTGTGCAATGACCAAGAGTTATATTATAGTCACTGCAAAATTTCTTTGTTCTCTTGGACTTGAATGCTACTGCATTATCAGTAATGATCTTGACTAGACATCCAAATCTAGACAAAATATTGCTTTCTAGAAATTGAATGATAACTACATCAATAGCTTGCCTTGTTGGGACTGCTTCAATCCGTTTGGTGAAGTAGTCTGTGGATTTCAATATCCACCTATGATAATCTAAGGATGGTGGATGGATCTCCCCTATAAAATCAAGTCCTCATTGCCTAAAGGGTGCTTCAACAAAGATAGGTTTTAAAGGAAAGGGATACATCTTTCTTTTACCATAAAAAATGTGGCATTCGTGACAGCTTGAAACCTCCTTGTACACATCAGAAAAAATACTAGGCCAATAGAACCCTTCCCTTAGTATTTTATGCATAGTGGTTTTCCAATAATGGTGCCCTCCATAGTCACCTTTGTGAAACTCTTTGATATCCTTTTTCACTTATTCTTCTAGCAAACAATTTGTGAAGATCCCACCTAGATCTTTCCAATACAAAGAATGGTCCATAATGCAAAATTTTTCTTCTTTCAACTTCAAAAATATGGCTTTGGTTTTACTTAATTCAGGAGGAGCTTGTAAATTTCTTAATACATAAATAATATCAACATACCATGGAGAATCAAGGAATCTGTGCCTGTGAGATTGTCTATTCTTATGAATTCACTGATAGGTCAACATTGAAATTAATTCCCAAGACATCACAATTGGACTGTGCCATCAACTTTGCAAGTCCCCGACCTTTAATCAACTTTGTAGGTTTGATCTCGAGTTCATACTCCAACAAGACAACTATCCATTTTCCCCTCCCCTCCTTCACAACCAGGCTGAGTTAAAATGTCTTTCACAACATTGTTAGGCACATAAGAAACAATATGGGAATGAAAGACATAAATTATGAATTCTTTGAGGGCCTTCACCAATGCATATGCCTATTTCTCCATGATGTCATACCTCAATGGAGAGTCTCTCAAAGTCCTGCTATAATAGGCTATAGGATTTTCAAAGTTATTTTCATCTTTTTGCAACAAGACACCAAGAATGGTGTGTTCTGAAGCAAAAGAAAACAAGATAAAGTATTTTGCAAAATTCAGACTGGCCAGTACTGGTGCTCTAGTCAGTGCCACTTTAATATCTTCAAAAGAATTCCTAGCCTCAAGAGTCCATTTTATCTCACTGCCTTTCCTGAGCATGTTAGTAATATATTGTATGATTTCAGCCAAGTTAGGGATAAACCTTCTCAAAAAAATTAGTCTTCCTAGGAAAGACTGTACCTCCTTCTTGCTCCTGGGTGTGCCAATATTTATAATTTCTTCTACTCTGCTGTGATCGATTTTTATCCCTTCCTTAATTTTCCTTAATGATGTGTCCAAGTAGTTTTCCCTCTTGCATTCCAAAATTAGACTTTTTTGGATTCAATGAGATGCCAAACTTCCTACATTTATGAAAAAATCTTCTTAGATGTTTAAGATGTTCATCATAAAAATCTAAAAATACAGTGATATCATCGAAGTAAATGAAACTAAACTTATGTTTCTCATCAACAAAGGCTATGCCCATAATCCCAAATTTTTTTTTGGCATACATGAAAGTGCCCCAAGGTGTTGTAAAAGTTGTCTTCTCTTGATCATCAGGATGCACCATGATTTGGTTGTATCCCGAAAATCCATCAAGCATTGATATTTTATGAGATCCAACCACCTTCTGCAGAATGTAATCCATCTTGGAAAGTGGATAATTTTCTTTGAGAGACACCTTGTTTAGATTCCAAAAGTCTACACACAACCTGATCTCACCACTTTTCTTCCTTACAGGCACTAGGTTAGCTAGCCATTTAGAAAATCTTAAGGACACTATAATTTTGGCATCAAACAACTCCCTTACCTCCTTCTCAATTAATGGCAACAACATAGGATTAATTCTTCTCAATTTTTTCTTGAAAGGTTTGTGATTATCCTTGATTGGAATTACAAGCTGAATTACCATAGTATCATAGACATTTAAATATTCATATCTCTAGGAACAAACATCAGGGAAATATTTCATTAGGCTAATATACATTTTCTTAATTTATGGACTGAGTGTCTTGGACAGTTTGATGATCTTGGGATCTTCCTGAGTCCCAATGTTGCAATCTTCTATGTCCTCATAATTTGTAGTGATTTTAGGATTTGTAGCCACATCGTTGTTGTCAAAAAGATTTTCCAATGGGACCAAGCCCTTGGGAATGATGTTATTTTTGAGCTCCACTATATCTCTACCAACAATCTGATTTTGAAAACAATCATCATTTGTGAACACATCTGTAACTTCTTCCTCTTCATAACAACACTCAACATCAATATTTGAATTGACAAATTCATCACTCATATGAAGGAATCTTTCTACCTATTTGTCATCCTAAAAAATATTCCAATACGTAATGTTGTTAGGTACTGTTGGCCTGTGCTTGACTTCAATTTCATACTTTCTATTAGGAAAAATTGGAATTTTGAAAACAGAGGCTGAAGTATCTAGCGCATCAACAATTAGATTTTTCCCTCTTGGAATCACTGAGAGGTTATATTTTGAAAAATCTTCAAGAAGATCAAGTACTACATTCCTATATTCCCTTAATATAGGATGCTTTGATTGATATATACCCTTTACATGATTTATGATACGCTCGGAATCCCCATGTACAACTATCCTCTTAACACCCATTTATTTCAAAGTCTTCAATCCCAAAATTAGTGCCTCATATTCAACCATGTTATTTGTGAAATCAAAAGAAAATTTGTAAGAACAAATTTTTGTACCTGTCTTGGGAGGGATAATCCACACACCTGCTCTAGCTCCCTCTTTGCCAGCAGCTCCATCAAATTTCATGTTCCACATCTCATCCTCTTCACTATTTTTTTGATTTGTAATTTTCTCTGTTTGATGATCAAATTTGTCTTTTATGGGTATAACAATCATTGGCTCTTCCTCTTCAAAGATCAGGTCATTATAGAAAATAGAAGAAACAACATTAGTGTCTACAGAGTAAATATGATGATTGTTTGGTTGAGATTTAGTACTCACCATGTACTTGAGCAATACTTCCCTGTACAATATCCTCTCTTGGAAAAAAACAAGGATAGTGGAATATGACATATCCATTCACAAAGTGCCTTTCAACTTTGTAGCCCATGATCTTGACAACAACATGCCAAATTTTTGAGGGATATCAACAACAACCACATCCATGATGATATTTTTTGATGGAATTTGGGACAATGACATAACCAGATATTTGATTAAACCAAATCATTTCACCTTCCTTGAGTCAAAAGAAAAAATATCCTTGTAAGGCCTAGTAATGTCTAGACCCAACTCATCCATGACTACCTTGGGCATCAGATTATGAGATGCTCTTGAATCTAACATAGCATTATGTAAGGTCATATCATGAATTTTAAGACTAACATAGAAAGGGGTTACATCATCAACATCACCACTCTCCTCCACAAGTGGGCCAAACAAGATGGCAGGGTGATCATCTTGCACATTTAAAGTGTCAGAATCTTCTTCCATCTTGAGCATCTTAATGATCTGATTTCTATATTCACCATTTTTATTCAGCTCAATGAATGAAACATAGATTTTGATTTTGACCATTTCACTTTCAAAATTAAAAGGAGATAGGGTTTTTTCTACCTCTTTGATGACAAATTCCTTTCTTTCTTCAGTTATCTTCTTTGGGGGTTCTTCTTTGAGTTTTCCTTTCTCCATTGCATCCTTTGTTGAACTGTCTTTCTTAGGTTGACTTGAAGAAGGTGTATTGATCTGAAGTTCCCTTGTAGGATTTCCCTTTGGGGGGTTTGCATGAACCTTTTTGCTTCCAAGGTTGTACTATTTCTGAAGCTACATAATATCATTTTGATATCCCTTATTAAAATCTTATGTTTCCATTGACAACATATCATCATTATCCTGTATAAATTTATCATTTTCGTCCATAACTGATCATGTTCTTCTTTAGTTAAGAACACATTTGTTTCAATATCATCACATCAATGCATATTGTCCTCAATCATTTCATCAAAATATTCATATACATAGTTTTTTTGAAAAGGAGGTTTTATTTACTGATCACCTTGATTTCTCTAGTCTCTTTGCTTGATCTGTGGAACTGTAGCTGTTCTAAAATTTTGATTTCTTGGCTGAAAATCAGTTTGATCTCTAGTGGCAGGCTTATTATCCAAGGAAATTCTTTCCATAAACATTTCCATAGTCTTCATCATCAAATCAAATTTATCATCTAATGACTGAGAAATTGAGGGTTGTGCCTCTCCTTGGACCTTTTTCATATCTCTATCAGGATTATGTTTGATCTTCACTAGGGCCATCAGATTTACCTCCACTTCAATTGCATCACTCATCATGTCATATAGTGTAGCTGATATTCTTTCTCTCAATGACAAGGCAAATTTATTGTCAAAATATTCAACATATCGAAGTTGGGAAGATCCAGGAGGGGGTTTTACTTCAGTAGGAATTGAATTGTAAACTTTCATAAATCTAGTTGAAAACTATTGTATTGTTTCATTAGGTGATCTCTTTATGTTATTGTAATTAGTTAGAAACTAAAGAGGATTCTTCTTGTCACCCCACCTTGGAAGGAAACTTGTTTCAAAGGCTGCAAAATTAACAAATCCTTGTTGTTGGAAGGGCTTTGAACCATTTTCTGACTTCACCTGCGAGACTTTATGCAAATAGTCTTAATTTTACATCTTCATGATCTACCTCCTCTAGGTCGACAAAGTCATTAAACCAATATAAGTGTCTTTGGGCTGATACATTCTCTTCAACATCAAATGATTTGATTATCTAATTATAATTTTGAGGTAAACCATGTAACTAAGCAAGTAAGACGAGGGGAGAAAATCTGGCTACCATGGCTCTAGGAGGATTTTGAGTTATCTCAACAGTCTGAATGGGGACAATAGGAATCAAAGATTGGAATTTATTCTCATCAAAGATGATTTTATTCAAATTGGATTCTGATTTGGATCTGAACAAGGTTTGCTCAAATTTTAAATCAAAGTCAAGGTCATCAATGATTTTTACCCTGTTAGAACTAGGTACTAGCCTACTCAGTTAAAAGAGGGCTCTCTCTTTTCACTTGGTCTCTAATAGATGGTATTTCTTGATAAAACAATGTCTAGGGTTTAAAGTTTTGAGTGGATTTAACAAAGTTTTGTTGGCAAGGAGGAGAAGGATGTTTTTTGGGATATGGAGTCAAATATTGAAAACAAATGCAACTGATGTATGGTAGATAGAACCTCATAGAGGAACATAGACTTAATTTGGTGAATGAAACCTTCCGTCTTGGATTGGTTATAGAGGGTGAAAAAGGAAGAAAGAAACACATAACAACAGCATAGCATCATATAGATGAATTCTGGCCTAATTAGGAAGAAAGGAAATAGTTTAAATTATTTGAGTTTAGAGCACCCTTTAGATGAATTATAACTCTTAAAAATCAATTTAAACAGATGAAAAATGAGATGCAAGTAGAGACACAAGAGATACATACAAAATACAAGGAACACATTGTCAAATCGACACCATTAGAATCTCTTTCATGAATGTTCAGGACTTTTGCATTTCATTCCATTCAGATTCAAAGATTTACAATGAGGTTCAAAAATACTATAGTTCTGCCAACTCGCCCCTTTTACATCAAAATGATCCAAATATATAAGAGCCTACTTGCCATAATAGGCTACTAGGGGTCGAATTCCTCTTGACTAAAATAGTGAATCCATTTACAATAGAAGAGGACAACTCAAAAATGAATTTACTAAAATTAGTAAGTATGTTTGACCCTATTTAATGCAAAACAAACATATCATATACAATCAAATATCCAAGCTAAATTTGATTATGAAGTGTGGATGAGTCATTAGTTTCATCTGGAGATCCCGTCAAGAGAAATGGTGTGATTTCATGTAGCTATATCACATTTTCATAGAGGACTGGTGCTATCTCTATGCAAATGCTACCTACAACGTTTGCATAGCAGGTTTGCGTACCGCGCTGGGCTTTCTTGAAATTTGTGCAGGTCCAAGTGACAACCATTGATATAAAACCTAATTTTACCTCAAATGAGGTATAATTAACTTTTCATTATGTCTTTCTCATTAATAATGACTACAACATTTGCGTAGCACTGGCTCACTACGCAAGTGTTGTGTATTCTTGTTTTATTAGTCAAAAATTGTAGCTGTTAAAAAGGGTGACTTATGCTGTAAACATTGTTTGGATCAGAAGCACAGGGACTTCAAAAATATGTTTATATAGGAATGTGTTTAAAATTATCTAATTTCTTCCTCCTTTAATCACTATTTAGTTTGCAATTGTAATGGCTCCTTTCCTCAAAAAAGACAAAATTGTGAGTTTTCCCCCTTTCATATTTATGCTACTTCTACAAGTAGTTCTAGTCTCCTCATGGTTTCATCATTCAATTGAATTTTTAACTTTAGATGCATGTTCTCCTTCCTCAATGTTAGGTTTTGCACTTTCAAATTTCCCACTTTCCTGAACATGGCTTCATTTCTCTTCATTTTTGAATGGGCATTGGAAAGGGATGAACAAGCATTTTCTTTGGCTGGTATGCATTCTTTAAAGTGTTTTATGGATTTGTCATCTGAGCTTAATGATTTTATCTTGAGATTCCCTCAAATACTTATTAAGCCATCTTATGTTCTTTTCTCCTTCTGTGGGTGAAGTAGGAGGTCTCTCACTTACTGCTTGCTTTCCCTGTGTGTCTAGACTATTCTTCCTGGTTAAGGATCTTGTCAGAGGTGCTATGGGTTTCGCTACAACTGTGGTCTCAGAGTTTTGAAAAATTCCCTTGGATGTTTCACTTTTAGGATCTATTTTTACTTGTGGTGTTTGTTCCTTAGAACCTCTCTTAGCTAGATTCCTCTTCAACTCTCTGTTTTCTCGATAAAACTGAGCCATCACATGATGAGCCTCTTTGATATGTTGTTGCAATTCCCTAATTTCTGAGTCTTTCTCTCCTTGTTTGGTTTGGCCTTCATCCATCTCCTGATATGAAACCTCAACATATTCCGTCTGGACTGTTGGTGTAGGAATCCTTCTTGCTGTTGACCTTGTGGTTGGCCTTCTAGGTGTCTAGGTCTCTTTTGGTTCATCAGTAAACAAAAACCTCCTACCCTTTTTTGGAACTGGTTGGTTTGGAGGAGAGCCTTMAACTTCTTTTCCTTTTCCTTTATCTACAACACTTTTTACCTTTTGACTTGAGCTGCTAAGARAAAATATTTCAACAGACAATGGGGTATCTCTTTTGGGGTCCAGGGGAATATTGGCTAAGGAAAAGAAGGAATCCCAGTCCCTATTTATCTTTTTGGGTTCCTCAACAAGTAATAGCTTCACTAACGAGAAGTGGAACAAAATTMTCTTAAGTTGGTCATCCCCGGCTTRRACCTTGTTTGACATGTTTCCTAAGCTTCTATATAGGTAAAAAGGCAAGTTGGGAGGGTTTTTTCATGTGAAGTGCATGAGGAGTCTCACATGGTACGTATATACCCTATCAAACCTACCCTCAGAAGTAAAATATCTTTGTATGACCCTAAAAAAATTCTCATAGGGATCTAGCAGATATTCCATAGGAATGGTGGCTCCTATCTCCTAACTTCTGTATTTAGGCTTAAGGAAATCAATGTAAAATAAAAAATCCAAAGGCATACCTTTAAACCATCTTTCCCCTAGGATTGAGATTTCTGTAGCAGTAGCTATTGAATCCTATGACACTGGGAAGATGACCCCAATTTTTTTTGTCTAGATACTATTGTAGTTGAGGGAAAACTCCTTTTCCAGCCGTTGGTTGCATCCTTGAATTTTCTCACAAAATCGAATTCACCCAAATTTCTCAAAAGAAACTCTGAATGTAGGGTCCAAGTTCACCAAGTTGAGGCTCTTTGGCTCATATATTAACACATTCCCTCCTCTATGCTTCTTTTTCTCTTGTTTTTTCATGGATGAATGGATAAATATGCAAGGTGGATGTGAATATGTGGCAGGAGGAGAAATTCTCAACTCCTAATAGGTAAGCTTGCACAACAGGCCTAACAGAGCTAGGGTTTGTTTCAAAACAACATGAGAGATTCACTGCGTGATAAGGAAGTGACTTAGAAGGCTATCAATGTGTGGGCAGTCAAGTTTCAAATGTGTTTATCACAACTAGCGACTGGGTATGAGGTGAGGTGCAAAATTGTAAGCACTGCGATTTGTGTAGCGTGCAAGTCTGCATAGAAAATGCGTAGCAGAGGCTTTGGGAGTTTGATCGAGAGGCAAAAAACTAGTTTGTAGGTTAAGAATGCATGCAAAGGGATTAAGGATGATGGATAAGGATACATGATTTGATGTGAAGAGGTTTTAGATGGAATAGTACCTGTTTGAATTGAAAAGACCTCTTTGAATCATTTAAGTGATTTGCGCAGTGAACTTGCGTAGCATGCCTAGTTTTGACCCTTCCAAGGTAGATATGCAACAAATAACCATCAAGCAGTTGTATTAAAATTATTTCATGTGATTATACCCCAAATGATTATTTGACAAGACCTCCCTCCTAAACTTATGACTTGACTATGACATATCCTTTCCCTTATATGAAATCATTTTAGACTCAAGACAAGGACCATTACTGATTCAGGATATTTTCATCGAAAAGACTTATAAAGAATTGTATTAAATGAGCATAAATTAAAGTGCACCATTAAAGAAGGAAAAACTCAATAATGAAGAGACATACACATCAAATATGAACACAAAAAGTTGATAACAGAGTTCGTCCTTAGTGGACTACGTCTTCGGGTCTTTCTCTCAAATGGGTAGGCCTTTTCTTAACTCAACAAAAGAATTTGGAAAAATACGTAAGTATACCTCATTCTAGAATTAAGCTACAAAATATTTTATCAGATTAGAAAACAGACAACACCACTGAATTCATGGCATCGAATTACCCAAAAATGACTATCTCCATGCCTCAATCCAACTCTGGCACTCCTATTCCAAGATAAATTTTGTCTCGGTTTCTGTGCCCTGCAACCTGCAATTAATTCCAAAAAAATGCCTCGTAAACTATGTCTGGCCGTACCATTGCGTGCCTCTCCCCGTGCACTGGAGGATTTCAATTTTTAAATAAAAATCATGGGCTTTGTAACCAATGGGGTCGTTTGGCCTATTGGTTGGTGGAGCTATAGTTAAGGCGTATACAAAGGGTGAGGTCCCAGGGTCGAGCCCGTGAGCCTCCCCTTTTTGGGTGTTTGTTATAACTTATATGCATATATGTATTGGTGGTTCTGCCAACTTGGAGGTAGTTTAGATATATCCATTGGGTCGCCAGATTTGGCAGGGTTCCTCCAAATTTGGTGGACCCACCATTTTTATTTTTGAAAATTGGTTCTCAGGCCCTCATTGGGCATTTTCCCACTGCCACGTGGCAGCCCATGACTGGGCCACGTAGTAACCAACCATTGGGCCACGCCAACCACCTGTATAGTCACCTGCCACATTAGTGTATGGTCCTCCACCTCAGCTGCCATATCATCCCACCATGTCATCGTACGGTATTCCATGTGGGTGTATGGACTTCCATGTGGCACTTTTTCATTGGTCCACGGATTGACCCAAAAAATCCAAAATGAGTGACATTTGGCAGCCTCTGGTACTTCCACGTCACCATGTTGACATCGTGAATGACACATGTCACCTCCTGCATGTGCCACATAGACTGTACGGATGATGATGTCATGTGTACTAGTGTTGACATCAGCAATACAGATGCTAACTCATCCCCTACTGACTGGGCTAGGTTGACCAAACTTTGACTGCGAATATATTTCGATCTGTAACTCTATTTAACGAGCCGTTTAAGCTATTGGAAATATTGTGATGTGCTCTTCGCTATGATGTCCCTTTCATTGAGTTATGAGGACTTTGAATTTTTTCCCTTTCTCTATCTGTTGAGGCCATTCTAAGCTTCCTGAGTTGCTTCTGTAAATTCTGAGTTGTCTTTAGTCTTATCTAAATCCTTTTTGGATTATGCCTTCCCACTGAGAGATTTTTGGACCACCAAAATATTTCAGCAATCAAAATATAAGTGAGGGAAGAGTTCCCTCACCTTGTCCTTATCAATCCACTTTGCCTTGTTTGGATTTGTGCCCTTTAATCCTACTCGGAGATAATAAACATCACCCCTGCATGAAGTACTCGTCCTTCTTTCTAGGATGATATATTCCTTTAACTCATCAAAGTACTCAGGAGAAAACTCATCAACTGAAGGTATTGAAACTTCCTCATCCTGATCCATGATCATGGGAGGCTAAATTTTTTTCAGGTTCTCTACATTTACAACTGAGTAGATCTGCATATAAGGTGGAATATCTAAACAAAAATCATTGGTACCACTTTTCTCCAAAATAGTTAAGGGTCCATAATGAATGGGCTTGAGTTTCTTGCCTTCACCCTTCAATCTTTCCTTGTTGATGTGAATCCATACCTGGTCTCCAACCTGGAACTAATGATCAACCCTGTGTTTATCATGCCGAGATTTATATTGTGCTTGAATTTTCTCCAATTGTTCCCTGACTGCTTGGTGTACTTGCTGGATCCTATGGATGAACTTGCGAGCTCTGTCTTCATTTATTTCTTCATTTGAATCGACATCTCTCCCATACATCAGGTCCAAAATAACTTTAGGTAGGTACCCAAAACATGTCTCAAAAGGAGAACACTGAGTGGAGGAATGCAAGGCTCAGTTGTAAGCATGTTGTATGATGCAACCCCCCCCCTTCTTCTTTCCGTCTTCGGTGGGTTTGCTAGCCTACCGGCATTCGTATCATTTCTTACTTCTAAGACGAAGTTGCTCTTTGGTTCCCTACTGGAATTCCACACAAAAAAAATATCCACAGGTCCTTTTATGAAACCTGCCTTGTGCGAACAAGCACCAAGCGCGAGCTTCACCTCCACGTGACCACTACCCATGACCGCAAGATTAAATCCAAAGGGCACGTCATAATTCATGACCTCGCAAATCCTGTTGTTGGGTCCCCTGACTCCTTCAAGTCTCGAAACCCAAAATAGGGCTTAACTCATGTGACCCTGTCCTGTGACCCAATAGGACCCTTAGGTTTTTCCCATGTGATCCTGTCCTGTGACCTAGGGCCAATCTTCTGAGCGCGTTAAGGTTTCGTATGTCAGTATTTCGTGACTTGCGAGACCAAGAGGTCCTGCACCTTCAGTCTCCCAAACGCCAAAATGCCGAAACTCTTCCACGCTAGATCGATAGTCCCGTTGATCCTTTGATCAACGACCCACGTTACTCCATTTGTTGAGTCGAGACTTCATGACTCGACACTTTGTGAAGGTTCTCCCCTTCGAACCCCCAACTCTCGAAATTCCAAAATCTCCTCCTTGACGATCGATGGTCCAGATCACTCTTGGATCAACGACCACAATTACGTCGCGATTTTGCGTATCGTGAGTTTGTGCAGTCCTACCCTTTGACCACTCCAAGTCGCAAGTCAGAAAAATGCTGCCTGACTGCCACGCGTCCCTCCTTTTATTTTTCCACCGGTTGACATGTGTCCTCCTTGATATTTGATGGTTTGAGTTCCCGCCGAGATTTCGCATATCATGAGTTCGAAGGAGTTTCCACCTCTGTTCCTCCGAACGTCGAAATGCCAAAATCCTCCTTTGGGAACAAAGATTTAAGGTTCACGCTACTTCTACAGATCTGATGGTTTTCTGTGCTCATCTTTGCATTCCTCCAATATCGATCGTTCTTCCTCTGGAACCTTCACTGCTTTGAGTATTTGAATATTTTCAGCCTCCAAAGGTTTCTATCCTTTATCCCTTCCTCTACAAGTCCACCTTGGTTTAATGAACAACTTTCAAGTGTTATCCCTCCCAAGATTTGTTCTTTTGAGGATTCAACCTCTCATGCACACCTTGCATTCTTCGGAACTTCGATAACTCAGAATCAAAGGGCTCTTTGAAAGAACTCTCCTCACCCCCCTGGCGTTTTCCCTTGGTTCTTCGACACTTGATCGCTTCTAGATTCAGTGCACTCCTTGCACCTGGATTCTCAAGTTTCCTTTGTTCTCTCTCAAAATCCCCTCTGAGTCGTTCCGAGACTCATTCAACGCACACCTTGCATTTGGGATGCACACCTTGCATGAAAGGTTCAAAAGAAAACAATTGAAACTTATCTAGTTTCGTTACAGACTCATACAATCACCTTCTCGAACTCTCATACATGAACGAGAATGAAATAAAAACAACATACATAATACAACATTCATTGATTCATACATCAAATGAACACAGTCCAAGTTTGGGACAATTCTGTCTGTTCTATTACTCATGAAAACTAAAATTACACAATATCTCTTCTACTCTATTATTTTCTATTCTGTCTATTACATCCTTATCTCATGCATGCTACTCTCTTCCAGTACCATACTGAAAAACTATCTAAGGACCGACTCCATGAGCTCTCTCGTCCTGTTCTGAAACCTATCATTTCAAACTTTTAAAACTAACACCTACTCTATCCTATTACAATAACTGCTAATTACTACTAGATTGAGTGGACACTCCATATCTACAGTTTCTTACAATCCTTAGAGACTTTACAAACAAGTTACATTTAAAAATGTTGTTACAAAAATATCTCAACAACCCATTTAAATTATGAGTTAATGCTTGATTTGAAATTATGTCATTGCTGAGATGTCTTATGTTTGCCTCCACGTGTGCATTTTCATCTTTGAAGGCGATGCTCCTGCATCATTGTACATAGGGTATCTGTTCATCCCATACTTTGGGATGCTTGGTGCAATATCCTCGAAGAAAAAGTACCATTGTCTAGTTAACAACCTCTGTCTTTCCATTCATCCGTGGATAGAAAACAATGCTCCTCTTCAATTTGGTGTCCATCATTCTCCAAAATCTTGTCCAAAAATCCCCAAGGAATCAAGTATCTCGATCCAAGATAATAGATGTATCTCGATCCAAGATAATA
>ML778057.1:203282-240055 GCA_009831015.1 Picea engelmannii | reverse complement strand
CACATACAAGCATGGGTCCTCCAACCATTATTCTATGATAACTCAATCCAAAAAGTGTCTTCCCATGAGGGCTTTCATCATAAGGGGACCACTTTGGAGTTCATCCATTTGTGAACCTTATCAATCATAATAAGACAATAATGAGAGAATGGGTCGTCCAACCATTCTTCTAGGATAACTCAATCCACAAAGCGTCTTCCCGTGAGGGCTTTCACCATAAGGGGACCACTTTGGATTTCATCCATTTATGCACCTTATCAATCATGATAAGACAATAATGAGTCATCTATACATTTTTCCAACAATGCATCATATACCAATGAAACCACATCAATCCATATTCATCATGTATCAATGACAACTCATTGATCCATCTTGATCTATGCATTCTCATCAAGGACAATACATATTACATTACATCAATCATCAATAAATCAATTCTTTGGCATCAATCAATAATATCAATCAATCAAACCATTGGCATCAATGACAACATTATCCAACAATACCAACAACAATCTCCCCCTTTGACATTGATGGAAACAACAACATTGATGGAAACACTTAGTCATGATAACATTCATGCTTATACTCCTCATCAATGTTTCTATCTTCGCCCATTTGACATCAATGACAAAGGGTATCTCCCTTTGGGGCTGATCCTCCCGATTGAACTCTCATTGGGGCTTCTCCCCCTATCTATATGCCTTTGATTTTTATTTGTGTTTATAATCCTCTGATTACTCTCTCTCTCTCTCTCTCTTCATAAGAATAATATCTCCCCCTTTGACAAAGGGTATCACTTTGATGCAACACTAAATTCATATCGCTCATTCTTTCCTTGTGACAATCTCTCCCCCTGGAAACATGCCTATGTTCTTTTTCTCCAAGCATCTAAATCTCTATCATACATCTGATGAATTTATTCCCATGGAATCATACCTCTATTCTTACCTCTTTATTTGACAACTTATCTGAATGATATTTATACCTATCTTTTTGGTTTTGTTTCTCTCTTTTTGACTTCTCTGCAAGATGTTGTGTAGAAAAAATATAAGTCTTCATGCACCTACTTCCTTTTGGATTTATTTTCCATTGGTGTTTCCTTATGTAATCATTTGACATATATGAAAAGCATTCAAGAATAAGCATTCAAATATTCCTGTGTAATTATCATCCATTATGATAATGTTCCTTTGTCTCTGAACCACTCTCTGAACCAATATATGAATCCATGCTCTTGTCCACTGTCATAAACCTGCTAAGTGTTCTTACGAATCCATATCTCTCCATATTGTCTAGGACTCTGTTGCACAAATTTCCATAATACTGACCCATCTATCACTATACTATCATGAAGTCTTCACTACTACAATTGATTAAGATATCAAACTATACTTCTGGTAACTGACTGCTCTAGATCTGTCTACTCAAACTCTGCAAGATGCTCGAAGGATGGTTTTTTGGTATGTCATAGCTATCGCATAGAACCCCCCTATCTAATATTAATATTACTTGGGAGTCTCTAAGCCAGATGGCTCAGAGCAATTCCTGCCCTGAAGCGTATTCATCATCATCTTCATTGTTAGATTCATGATCTCTCTAATCTCTGACTTCTTTCTTTCTGTATGTGGATTCATCTTTCACTATAATACCTGAAAGAATCTCTTGAACCTGTTCCTTTTTTACATGTCCTCCTTTTCTTTCATTTCATTTCCAAACCTTTCTTTATTTGACATCTTCATTTTTCTTTGTATATTTGTCTTCATCTCGTTTTATTGCAAATCTTGCGATCTCTGGGACTTGGTCTTTGTTCACCTATTCTTCTTTTTTTCTTATCCATACTTTCTTATATCTAATATCAATGTTCTCTTTCATGGAAGTATCGATCATGCTTCTATAATCATGATATATGAGTCCATAGTTATGACATTTGTAACATTCAATGTTACCTGGGGCCACAAAATCATTTCTTCCTTGAACATTTTGTTTATAATCCCTGCAATACACAACCTTCTGTCCAAATTAAGTACAATAAAAACAATGACCATAAAATAAATTTACATACCTGGGAGTGAACGATCTTCTTTGTGGTGTATTCCTTCTGAATTTCTTCCTTGACTGATCATGATCATGATTGAAGCTTCTTTGTGTCTTGAACATGGATGGTGTTCTTGAAGATGTATATTTATTAGGTTTCTTATATTTTGGTTGACCATGATTCCTTACTTTGATTACTTCTGCATCACTCTTTCTTTTTTCTTCATTCTTTTTTTCTAGCAACCTAGATTGCTTCTCTTCATTCTCTATTGTTGATGTAAACATTTTTGTCTTTTCAAAATTCATGTTGAGCTTGATGACTTTGACTCTTAGTATGACAAATTATTCTTAAAGCTTCTCAACCTCTTATTCTTTCTTCATTATATGAGACTTCATGATCTCTTCTGTTCTCTTTGCTTCTTTAAGTTGGATTTTCAATGTAATTATTTCTTCTTTGAGTCTTCTCTCTTCTTGACCAAACTCTTCCTCAAGTTGGTTTAAGTCATCGGTTCTTTCCTTGAGATGATCTGTCAGTATCTTTTCTCTCTTTTCTGCTTCTTCCTTTTGAACATAGCTTCTAAAAATTGCTTTTGATATTCTAGAGTTTCTTCAATTCTTTGGGCCTCTTCTAGCTGAGCTCTTAAATTCTTGATGACCTGTTGAGATTTTTCAAAACCTTGAACAATTTTCTCTTGCTTCATCAATTCTTTCTTGGATGACTTGTTTTCTTCTCTTTCTTTCTTTAGATATCCAATTTCACTGATCAATTGTTCTCTGTAATCAACTTCTGCTTCTGCATAATCTTCCCCTTCTGAATTTGTATGACATGATGGGCATCTTTCTTCTTGTTTTGTACCTACATATTCTAAGGCATTTTTTGATCCTGTGATGGGTGAATAATAGACATTATGTAAGTTATCCCAAAGTTCTTCGGCTGATGAGAATTTACCAACCTTTTCTCTTACCATATTAGGTAATCCTTCCCAGATGAAATCCATTGCTATTTTGTTATTCTTCTTCAATTCCTTCTTGGTTGCAGTCTTTGTCCTTTTTGAACTATCATATCCTATAACAACTTATTTCTAAATATCATACCCATGTTCCTTTAAAAATACTTTCATCCTTCCACTCCATATCTCATACTTTAAACCATTATGACCATTAAACAATGGTACTCCATTCTCAGAATAATCCATGATCTCCTTCCAGTGGTTAAACTATTTCTTGAAGGAACATGCTCTGATACCAATTCTTGGATTACTGAGAGCGGGGGTGAATCAATAATGAACAATTATATCAATTATTAATCCTTTAAACCACAAAGTATATTCTTTTACTTATTCAACCATGTTAATCTGTTCATCATCAACATCTTACTATATCATAAGCATTAACATTCATCAGTGCATAATAAATAATAACAAACACATCCATACAATGCACAATACACCAATATTTATGTGAAAACTATTAATGTTTAAGACATTATTATAGTTATTTGCATTTCATTAGATAACAATAGCATAATCCAAGATCACTGAGAAATACACAATCGCAAGAGACACAACATTTATCCTGGGAAACCCTCTAGGGGAAGAAAACCCAACAAAACTTCCTTAATATAGATAGCCAATATGATGCCAAGAGATCTCTTAAACTAATACATAAATTCCTCTCCCAGATATGCGCCACTCTCTCTCCTTCTTATCTAACTATAGATCCAAAACTTGTCTCACAAAATTAGCAAGTGAGTTGTGTGTCTAAGTGAGGCGCTAGCCTCCTTATTTATATTAGACTGGCACGTGTGAAGTGTCTCTTCACTGGTAGGGATGACTTCTCCAACTGGGTGGTTATAACCACCTTAATTGTATTCTGGGGCCTCTTAAATATCTGTTGGGGCCGAATTCTTATTCTGCCTATTATAATTATCATTTGACCAATCCACAAGAGGGGATTTGTTCCTATTACAATAGATGACATGATCAATCCACAATGGGGATTGATCCAATGAATAATATATCAAATAATAATAAGAATACTCTTTGCAGTTACATTATTTCAACACTCCCCCTTAACAAGAAGGATATTCTTCAGCGGCATTATGCGAGAGAGAGAGGACAACATCATCAACAACATCAAGTGGGTGAGAGGACAACATCATCAATATCATCTTGGAACACTGAATGGAATATCTATAAATCATCGGAAGTTTTCTTCATTGGCAGCATCGTCATTCTCAAAGGAATGCCATCATCATTTGCATCAATATGTATTAGTATAAAAATTGATACATCATCATCATCACAACACAAGGTTGGCTTATCATAATACAAGACTAGATTTACGTCACATATGTTATGATGGAAGCTCAGTACTCGTCTCATCTCATGGTCTTGCTTTACGTCACAACACTCAGGCTGGAAGCAAGATACTAGACTGGCTTTACATCACAACTATCAAGCTGGAAGCACAGTACTAGTCTCATCTCATGGTCTTGCTTTACGTCATAGCACTCAACCTGGAAGCAAGATACTCGTCCTGCTTTACGTCACAACCATCATGTCGGAAGTAGGATACTAGACTGGCTTTATGTCACAACTATCCAACTGGAAGCTCAGTGCTAGTCTCATCATATCATCTTACTTTACGTCACAACCATCAGTTTGGAAGTAAGGTACACATCCTTCTTTACGTCACAACCATCAGGTCGGAAGTAGGGAACTAGACTTGCTTTACGTCGCAGCTATATAGCTGGAAGAATAGTACTAGTCACACATCATCTTGCTTTACGTCACAACCATCAGGTCGGAAGCAAGGTACACATCCTGCTTTATGTCACAACCATCAGGTTGGAAGCAGGGAACTAGACTTGCTTTATGTCGCAGCTATACAGTTGGAAGCATAGTACTAGTCACACATCATCTTTCTTTACGTCACAACCATCAGGTCGGAAGCCAGGTACTCGTCCTACTTTACGTCACAACCATAAGGTCGGAAGAAGGATACTAGACTGGCTTTACGTCACAACTATCCAGCTGGAAGCATAGTACTAGTCATATCACATCATCTTGCTTTACGTCACAACCATCAGGTCAGAAGCAAGAGATGTCTCATCACAACATCTACTCCCCCTTTCGACGAGGGTCCTTTCAGACTATACCAAGCTTATCTTGAAAGTACTCAAACTTTATGCGAGATAGTGGCTTGGTCAACACGTCAACAATCTGTTCATCCGTGCTAATGTACTGGAGCTTTAAGGCTCCTCTCTACACCATGTCATAGATGTAATGATAATGGATCTCTATGTGCTTCGACCTGTCGTGGAATACAATATTCTCTGTCATCTTTATGAAGCTCTGGTTGTCACATAGAATCAAGGTTTGTCTCATCTCTAAGTCAAATAGGCGAGTCAACAACTTTGGAAGCCATATAGCTTCGCAACTGGCAGAACATGCAACAATGTATTTTTCTTTCGCTGTGCTGAGAGAAATACTATATTTCTTCCTACTCTGCCACGAGATCATAGCTGATCCCAAACTGAAACAACATCCTGAAGTGATTTTCCTATCAGAAACACTTCCTTCCCAATCTGCATCAGTATATACACTCAATGTGAAATCATGATCTCCATCATAGTTGAGACCACAATCTATTGTACCTTTAAGGTACCTCATCACATGTTTTTCAGCCACTAGGTGAACACGTCTGGGTTCTACTAGAAACTGACTCAAGGTGTTCACGGAAAAATAAATGTCTGGTCTGGTGTTTTCCAGGTATATCAATGATCCAATAATCTGTCTGTACAGTGTGTTATCAATCAACTCTGACGAAGTGTCGACCAACAGCTTCAGCTTCGCTTCCATGGGTGTATTCATGGGCTTGCACTCCAACATGTCGAATCTCTTCAGGATTTCGACCGTATACTTACCTTGGTTAAGGAAGACCCTCTCAGGACTCTTCCATACCTCAAGACCTAAGAAATAATGCATTAGGCCAATTTCTTTCATTTCAAATTCCGAGGCAAGTCTCTTTTTACATTCAGTGATGAGATTTTCTTCTCTAGTTAAGAGTAAGTCATCCACATATAGCAGTAAGATTACTGGATCATTGTTCATGATTTTTAAGTAGAGGTTAGAGTCTTATTTACTCTTGGTAAAGACTAAGCTCGTCAAGAAACTGTCTATATGGCCATACCAAGCTCTAGGAGCTTGATTCAATCCATATAAGGCTTTCTTCAATCTGCAAACATGAGACTTACTGTCTTCAACCTCAAATCCTTGAGGTTGCTCTATAAAGACTTCCCCTTCGATGACACCATTTAGGAAAGCTGTCTTCATGTCCATCTGGTGCAGTTTCCACTTCATCTTAGCTGCAAGAGCTATGATAGTTCTGATCAAAGTGTATATGGCCACATGAGCGAATGCCTCTTCATAGTCAATGCCTTCCTTCTGGGAAAATCCACGAGCGAAAAATATTGCTTTATACTTGTCAATACTTCCATCAACAACATGTTTTATTTTGAAGAGCCATCTGGAGGATACCACATCTTTATTCTTCGGTATGGGAATGATTTCCTATACTTCATTCTTCATTATGGATTGGTATTCCTCTGTCATGGCATTTGCCCATTCTTTCCTCTGAATGGCTTCTTCAAAGAAAGTAGGCTCCTCTTCTAGGAGATCACACAACAAATCCATATAATTGAAGAATGGCTTTGGTCTTTTCACCTGTCTTGTAGTTCCTTGGGGGACACTGTACTTCTATCCATATTGAATAAGCTCTCTAGCCCAAGATGGCTTTCTTTTATGGAGGATCGTCATCTGAGGAGGTTTTTGCACTTCTAATATATCATGGTCTTCTAGAATTTTCTCATCAGGGGAAGTTACGACTTCCCTCACTGGTTCTGCAGCTCTGGGAACCTCCCTCATTGCAGTACTAGGGATTACAGGTTCCTCTTCATATACTTCTTCAAGCTGGCATAGTTTAGATTTCTTGAGCACTGCATATTCATCAAAGGTCACATCCCTGCTGATCTCAATGTGATGTTGACCTAGTATATAGATTCTGAAGGCCTTGGAGACCTCACAGTATCCCACAAATATTCCCTTCTTTCCTGAAGGTTCCAACTTGTTTCTCTTTTCTTTAGGTATATGAATAAACAATGGACAACCAAATATTTTGAGATGGCTTACCTCTGGCTTCTTTCCGGTGAACATCTCTTCAACTGTCTTGAGCCCAAGTGCACTATGGGACAATCGGTTCTGCACATATACAACTTCCATTGCTGCTTCTTCCCATAAGCACATAGGAAGATCTTGATCATGGATCATAGTCTTCATAGCTTCCAGTATGGTTCTGTCCTTTCGTTCAGCTACACTGTTTTGTTGGGGATTATAGGGAGTAGTGAGTTCCCTCTTGATCCGAACATATTTGTAGAAGTTCAAAAACTCTTTTGAGGTATATTCTCCTCCATTATCTGACCTAAGTATCTTAATCTTCCTTTCAGAAAGGTTCTCTATCAAGGCTTTGAATTCCTTGAACTTGTTGAACACTTCATCTTTAGATTTCAAGAAATATATCCAAGTTTYACGAGAGAAATCATCRATGAATGATACATAATATACATCCCACTAATGRAGGATGATGGMATTGGGCCACATACATATGAATGAATGAGTTCTAGGACTCCTTTTGTCTTGTTGTCCCTCTTCAGAAACGAGTTCTTGATGTTCTTCCCTTGTGCATATCCATTGCATATGCCTTTATGGTCACCTTARAGTTTTGGTAAACCTATGAYTGCTTTGCATATGTATGGTAGTGCCTTGTAGTTGATGTGRGATAACCTTCTATGCCAAAGTTCACATGAGTTTTCAATGGCGTGGGTCATGGCATCCTCTRAGTGACCCTTTAGTTTATACAAGCCATTTTCTTCACTTCCAATGATGATTGCTTCATTTAAGGTTTCTCCTTTAGCCCACATAAGAACTTCTCCATCTATAAAGGCAACTCTGAATCCTTTCTTTTATAAAGCTAAAATGGAGAGTAGGTTCTTCTTCAAGCCTGGTACATATAGTACATCCTTCATTTTTAGTGAATTCCCTGAATTCAATTTATGGTTTGATTCTCCCACTCCCTTTATGGGATATGGGTAATCATCTCCAAGTGTCACTTTCTGAGAAAACTTATTTTCTGAGATACAAGAGAGAATTTTTCTTTGTACCATCATGTGCTTGGATGCACCACTATCAATGAGCCAGGTGTCCTCTCCGGGTGTCATAGATCCTGAGAGGGCCGAGATCAAGACATGGTCTTTGATCTGCTCTCTTATCATCTTTGCGGGTGGTTCTTCATCTTCGACTACATGGGCATGGAGCCTCTTATGTTTTCTCTTGTATTCTTCTCGTCTGGCTGGAAAAAACTTTACAATGTGTCCCATATTGTCACAATGATAACATTGTACAGATGAGTAGTCCCTTTCCTTTCATTGTCCTTTCTTCTGAAATCTCCTTGGATGAGATTCTTTATGATTGAATTTTTTTCACTGTTGAGGCTCTTTATGAGTCTCCTTTTGGAAGTAGGGTTTCTTCGTTCCTCCTTTGGTGTGATTAGCTAGGGCTTGATCATCATCTCTTGCTATTAACGCTTCACGATTTGCTACTCTTGTTTCTTCTTGGATGCATTCTTCCCATAGACTATCAAACTTCAATTTCTCCGTTCTGGCACATATTGTTTGGATGAATGCATCCCAAGGTCTTGTGAGACCAGTTAGGGACATCATTATGAGTTCGTCTTCATCTATGGTATCTCCAATAGCTTCTAGTTGTTCTTTGAATTCTGAGATTCTGGAGAAGTATTCCTGAATCGTTTCTCCTTTCTGCATCCTTGTATTCTTCAGTTGAGTTCTTATATTCATCTTTCGGTTTATGTTCTTTCCTTCATATAGTCTAGTAAAGGCATCAAACATTTCTTTCAGAGTATTCTTAGATGACACATAAGGAATCAGGTGGTCTTTGATTAAATCTGCAATGATTCTTTTGGCCTTGATTGTGTCCTTTTGATGCTTTGCCTTTTCTGCAGCATTGGCGGGTTCCGATACTTCTTCTTTGACGAATCTTGCTAGGTAATTCTCTTCAAGAATGAGGCAAATCCTATACTTCCAGGCACGAAATTTTTCCACTCCTTCTAGCTTGTCAACAAGCTTAACGCTTGCAAACATTTTTACCTGGAGCTAGGAAAATGACCAAAAAATGAAAGTGCTCAAAATCAAAATCTGAACTTACCAAGAGGTGTGCTTGGCTGAGGCGAGTAGCTTGGTGTGTTTGGATCTGAGAAAGTCCAACTTTTTCTCCTCCAAATTTGATCTGCGGATTTCTGGACTGGTGCTTTTGGTACCTTTGGTACTCTGGTACTTCTGGTACACTGGTTTTCTGGTACTTCTGGTACTTTGTGAAACTAGGGTTTCAATTTCCAGGAGATCCAACCACTCAAAAGGTGCATTGAGAGTGCCAAATTGATCCTTAGGGGAGGGAACACTTTTCTAGATGGTTTTGGGGCTGAAAAGCTTCATCATCAAAAAGCCCTAATTTTCATGTACGACAACAGTGACACTCTCACTATAAAAAAGCCCTAAGAGATGGGGTTGAAAAGATTCACCATAAAAAAGCCCTAAGAGATCTCTTAAAATAATACAGAAATTCCTCTCCCAGATATGCGCCACTCTCTCTCCTTCTTCTCCAACTACAGATCCAAAACTTGTCTCACAAAATGAGGAAGTGAGTTGTGTGTCTAAGTGAGGCGCTATCCTCCTTATTTATATTAGACTAGAACGTGTGAAGTGTCTCTTCACTGGCAGGGCCGACTTCTCCAACTGGGTGGTTATAACTACCTTAATTATATTCAGGGGCCTCTTAAATATCTATTGGGGCTGACTTCTTATTCTGCCTATTATAATTATCACTTGACCAATCCACAAGAGGGAATTTGGTCCTATTACAATAGCCGACGTGATCAATCCACAATGGGGATTGATCCAATGAATAATATATCAAATAAGAATAAGAATACTCTTTGTTGTTACATTATTTCAACAAAACCTAATGCGGGAGGAAACCATGGAATTATTTTCTTAAATGTCAAGAATTACATTCAAGGAAGCACCAACTTCCAATTCTCTAGCTACAACTAGAAGGAGGCTCAAACCCCCTAGTTTCTCAGGCTACAACCTAAGGGAAGCTCCAATTACCCAATTCTCTGGCTACAACCAAAAGGAGGATACAACCCCCTTTGTTCTCCAGCTACAACCACCTATACTTTCCCCATCCAACCACCCTGAAATATAAGTAGAATTATGGAACCATTGTCACACTATCACTGTGAGATATACTGTTGTAAACTTGTACCAATCAACCTTCAGCAAACAACCTGTAACAACTTGTACCAATAACCTGTGCCAACATGTACCATACATCAACCTGTACCATAAACAAGTGCATCAACCATGCACCAAACCTGTAAAAATAACCTATCACAATAACCTGTCCAAACAACCTATCACAACAACATGTCTTATCAATCTTATCAACCAAATCATATCTACTCACGAGGATCAATCACCAATACAACTCTCAACCATATGCACAATATCACCAAGATGTGCATCAACCAAGCATATCACAACAACTCATAATCATCACCAAGATCAATATGTGATTCTAATAATATGCCAAGACAAGTATGCTACATCATCCATAAATCATGTGTCAACAATACTACTAACAAGTGCCTCCAACCATGTACCACCTCCAACCATGTACCAAGTATGTACCAATCATGCATCAACTACTCATCAACTATGACTCATCAAGATCTACCAACATCATCGACTATAAATCTCATGTATGTACCAACTCATCACTACTTGTCTCAACCAGGTACCCAACATGTACCTCAACCATATACCAAATACATATACCAATATAACCATCAAAATTTCTCTAGAAATACATCACACTATTCATAACTAAATACAATAAACCATTACATCAAACTATGTGCCGCAACCTCATTGTTATACAACCTCTATCTGTAACATACCTCAACCAAAAGGCCTCATCAATTTCATCATCCAAATCTGATTTGTAACTCTATAAAAGACTTGGTGTATATTATCACATACCTACAAACCTTCCTTAACTTTAACAACAAGAGATTATCATTTTCATCAAACTTCATTTTAGTCTCACATGACTAATTTTGGATTAGTCAACAACCCTAACTTGAAATAATCATAACTATGTACCTGTAATGAATAAATCTGAAAATACTACACAATGTTCTTCGGTGTCTTTTATGCAATTCCTCAAAGTTTCACTACTTGGAACCTCTCAGAAAAGGAGTTATAGGAAAAATGACATACCTTGTTGAATTCTGGCTTATTCTAGAGAGAGAACTTGTAGAGTGTGCCCCTCACATAATGTTTGTTGTATGGATATGAAAATTGTACACATAATACTACAGACTGTACTCTAACCAATACATTTTTTCTTACTAAATGTGGATCTGTTATGAAGAAGTTATTATATTTTTACCCAAAACACCTATTTTAGACTAGGTTCAGGAGTAGCCACAAGCCCTATTTTCCATAGAGTGTAACTCCCAAAATACAACAACCCACAAGATGAAATTTTTATCAAAATTACTTGGATATGTTTTCTCAACGACATCCATATTTCGATGTTTGAATCATTGTAGAAAAAAAAGTTATTGCAAAAATGGTGAGATGACTTGTAAATAACATACGTTAAAAAACATCATCAAAAGACTTTATCCTCCCTTGAATTTCGGCCTTGTTTACTTCACCTTCCCTCTAAAATTATCCTTAGATATCCTTTGGCTACCTCAGTCACTTGTAGATATTCAATATGCTCAAATGGAGACAAATGAGAGACCCTTTCTCTCATATTTATACTCTCCAAGTAGCTTCCTATAGAAGTATCCACTTAACCACTTTGTCCACTTAGCCACTTTGTCCACTTAACCATTTTGTCCACTTAACCAACTTTTTCCACTTAGCCATGTTGTCCACTTAAGCAACTTTGTCCACTTAGCCACTTTGTCCACTTAACCACTTTGACTACTTTTCTATTTAAATCATTTCTCTTTACTCAAAACTTCTTGTTGCAACTAACTTTTATATAATTATTCAATTCATAGCTTATTTTCCCTTAACTAACTTCTTGTTGCAACCACTTTATTATTTAATTTATTTCTTGGTCAACCACTTTGACTATTCAATCTTCTCATCACAACTACTTTACCATAATTACCAAACTCACAAGTTCTTGTTGCAACTAATTTGTTTTTAATTATTTTCTTAATGCAACAACTATACCCATGATTAACTCCTAGTTTGACCCACTTTGACTAGTCAACTTCTTCTAGGAGTTTCTAGAGTAATTTGAATTCTTTGACCTTCAAGGGGCTTCTAGATAACTCATGACGGTTCTCCAACTTCACAACACCATAACTCTTTAACTGTGAGGATTTATTTGACTTTCCACATGTCACCATAAATGGAATGACATGTAATATCCATATAAAATAGTCTTACCTATAAATTCATTGATCTTCATGCCCTTATACCTGAAAGAGACTCAGGTCCCTTATCCATGCCTTTGTGTTACCAGAAATTGCTACCAGGATTCTCCAAGGGTTGACATCAATCTACAATATCACTCTCCAATGGTTGACATCAATGACAACCAACAATCCATACCAATTGTCCATCAACCTAAGCCAATTGTCTGGCAGTTTTCTCAATAAGGCCATAGAGCATTTTTCTAGATGCCTTGAGGCACATGACAACATGATTTTTTTGTTTTAACAATCAAATAAAAAATAATATATTTTAACAATTTTTTTAATTAAAATTGAAAAAAAAAACTTGCTAAAAAAATCTTTTAAAAATTAAATAAATTATCCACTTACTAATTTACACCATTAAAAAATTTCTAATATCCAAATATCATGGTATAATGGAAGCTTTAATATGCACATATCATGGCATGATGGAATCTTGAACATGTATGAAAATGGAATTAGAAATACATGACTATTTAAATAAATTCCTACAAGATTGTTTCACAAAACAATTAGATGTCTCAAAGTTTCAATTCCACTTGATCACACTAACAAGAGGATATTGAATTTATAAGCATGAATGATATAGAAAAATATTTAACATGTATGAAATAACATAGGAAATAAATGGCTATTTAATAAAATTCCTAAAAGATTGTGTCACTATTGAATTTGTAGAGTTGCAACATATCAAAGTTATTCATAGAAAATCAATCATAGAACCGTATGTGCATGTGGTATTTTAGCAATACATTGACACCCCAAAATATTTTCTACAAAGAGTTAGAGGGCCTTCATTATATGGTAAAGTAGGGTGATACATGTCTAGACAATATTCATATGCCCCAAAGACATGTTAAATATCTCAAGATGCCCATACAAGATTCAAATGCCTTGGAGACATGTTAAATATCTCAAAAAACATATCAGCAAATATAATCATATACATTGATTACCTTGTACTAGATGAGGGTAGCTTGTTTGGGAGGATCTATTCCTTATATCCATTAAAATGTCTTTTTTAGAACAACATCTGAATCCCCATTCACACTTATCTACAATGACAAGTGAAACAATAGTGTTCAATATTAGAATGGGAATTTTGATTAATAATATGAACTTATAATGACAAAATTTGAGCCAAATATTTATTTGGGATCATTCATTCCTGACCCTAACTATGTGGAAGTTATTACTTTGTGAATAGGAAAGTAGCACAAAACAAATGGATAGTATGACCTAGGCTGGAAAGAAGTATTTGGTAATCCATTTGTTATAGCACAAAAGTCCACACTTATGCTTTTGTTCCATGACCTAACCATTTCCCAATACTTGCTAGACGTTTTCCTAAAAATTCCTCTCAAGAATCATTTTAAAAACATTCTTTAAGACAATACCCATGGATTTCCCTAGTGCAACACATGGACATCCACACATTTCCTCACTGCAACCTGCAAATGTCGTCATTTTTGGTGAAAAATAAAATAATCCGATGTTTTTGGGTGGGTTTTTTAGTTGGGCTCATTTCCCAGTGACCTTTGCCCATACACATTGGAATTCAACTTCCCAAACCTCTTTGGGAAGATATAAGACAACCATGGAGGGATAATAAGAGGACAAGTCCCTTGGTGAAAAGTAATACTGCCAGAATCTAGCAAGCCTCCTTCCCTGTATTCTTTGAGCAACAACCCSTTTAGTTTGGAAACCCCTTTTCCAAAGCTTCTTTCTCCTTTTATATGACTATAGGGTGTATCCTTATCCCTATCTGAGTCATTGAGATAAGTCTTTATCTGTTTAGTTGATTCTTGAGGATTCTTGGAGGAACCYAGATAGTTGGTTTCAATATGGTGCGTATGGCTGGACAAGGTTGTAACTTACCTTTTCCACTTGCTGGTAATAAAATCGCTTGTTTTCCCCCAGATTTGTCTTCATTGTACATTTATCKTTATGTTTACTTTGAATATGACATGTAAAATGCATATGCTTATGATAATATAACTACTTTCATCCCAGSCTTAGTTTTGTATCTGTCTTGCAGGTTGATTCCAATATAATATCAGGAGTTCTTCGATGAATTGGAGCAGGGATTGATATCAAATGAGAGAACAAGGTCTTCTTTTCTCCCCTTTATCCCTACCTTATCCTGATTAAAGTAGTTATTTTATTTAGTTTTTGTGTGTTTGTCACTGTGGGGAGATGGTTATCTCTTTCACTTGGTCTTTCTCTACTGTGATTATGACCCACGATCACCTGGGAAAAATCCCTTAATTAGAATTGGAGACTCCACTGGGGATACTCCTAGTTGGGTCAGTTTGGTTGAGGTGTCTTTCTTTCTTGTGTTGTATTTTTTTTCTTCGTTTCTAAGTCTTTTTTAGAGTCATTTAGCCTCACATGACCTGTTATAAAGTCCTGAAGCCCTTTGTTTATGAGTGGCTCTTTTATTTTATGACCTTACCTAGATATCCATGTGTTGCGTCATTGTATCCCATGTACATTTGCGAGTTTCATCACTACAGCCCATGGATATCCACGAGTTGCATCACTAAAACCCATGGATATCTGCGAGCTTCTCTAGTAACAGTCACAAACCTATGTGAAGTTGAAGTTTTTTAAAATTTCTCTTCCTTTCTAGGTTAAGTGCTTGGTTGGATCAGTCACCTGGACTAGACTAAGTCTCTTTTTGGTGTCTCTTTGTTAGGTTATGAACACTTGATATACATAAAATATTAAAAGCTTTGCTTAGGCTGTTTAGTATAAGGTTTGTTAGATAGAATGAAAGAACATCCTTCTTTGTCTTCATTTCCAGATTCACTTTCGTTTCAGTGTCATCTTGGCTGAATGATTTTTGTTTTTTTTCCTTCTTTCTTCCTTGTTTCAAAAAGAAAAAAAATATTTTCATTCTTGTGCTTATTTTTTCTTTTGTAAATGGAAAAATATAAAAAAAGTATATGAATGTTTGTTTACTGCTCATTTCTTGAACCCTTGCCTTTCATATTTGCAATAAAAGTAGTTACTTATCATTCAGGTAGTTGCATTTTTCTTTGGTAGTGGTAACCTTTTTTCATGATCCAAAATGGATCTAGGAAGGCCTAAAAATCAAAGTTCTCAGCATCGGATGAAACCAGTGCCATTGCGCCGATCTCATCGTGTCAATTCTGACCATATATTTTTTTCCAAAAATGGACATCGTATGCGAAAGTTATTGCGTTCTGATCGATTTCCCAAACAGGCAAAAAAAATTCAAAGTCAACAGTCAACATGTCGTATTGTTGACATCAGCAGGGACATGTGGCAGCATGAGGAGGTGACATGTGTCACTCATTTTTGGCATTTTTAGGTTGAGTTGGCACATTACGGATTTGACACATGGACTGTACGAATGCTGACATGGAAGTTCATACACTGACATGGCTCAATGACAACCGGATATGTGGAAGTACGAATGACAGGTGGCAGTGATGTGGCACTGACTGAGCGTCTTACTTTACAATATGGCAGAATGGCTTGGTGTTAGGTGGCAGACTCTGGGCTTGAAACGTTTCGTACGACGATGACTGGGCAGATGTGTTGACAGGTTGATGTGGCAGTCCACTAGGCAACTGCGTGTGTGTATGGTGGCCAATCTAGAGGTGACACATGGCCCAATCATAAGGTTCCATGTGGCACCCTAGATATGGCCAATGTGGGCTGGAAAAAAAATTATTTTTCCCTCTGCAAGATTCAACTACCTAACCTCCCGGGCAACCAACGACTTCACCAGAGAACACACCATCCAAGCTATAGTTGTTCCTTGTTATACATGTGGCGAAAATTGTATTTAAGTTGATATACATCGAATTTTTAGGGATAAGACCCAGTTGGCGGGGCCAGCCCATCGACCAAGGGCACCTTCCACGTGACCAGGGAAATGGACCAGGCATGGACCATAGGTTTAGGACACGAGGGGCCCAACCCGTGGCCACATGATATCCCATGCAACCTGGAGCCAGGGGCTAGGGTGGAAGAATAAGGGTCGAACTGTTTAGTGCCTAGCCACATGGGCCATCTCATATGACCAAGAGCCCGGAGAAAGGGGGATAGTGCGCCAAATATTTGCATAAGTGGGATTTAGCCTATGGTTTGGATATTTGATTGATTATTAGACTAATGTTTGGAAAAGTTTTCCCATTTTTGAGGATCTGAAGCCCTTTTTGAGGCCAGATCTTGGGGGAAGGTTGGGAGGGGAGCCCCAAATTGGATCCTACATGAACCAAATGTTTGTGAAAATATTGGGAGGTTCATAAACAACAAAATGTTGAATAATTCATGAAGCATAAGACATTTTTATGCAGAGAAGCCATTGAGGAAGTGAACTTTGGAGGCCATTTCTGGGAGCTACACTCAACCTTTTTCCGTGCCGTCAGTTGTGTTGGATTCTTGAGGCCTAGTATAACACAACCATACCTGTTTGTAATCCATTTGAGATAATTTTGATGTAATTTTGTAGCATTGAATACTAATAAGAAATCCTCCCCCACTGAGACATAGGCCCGAAGAAGTAGGAAACCTTTCCGAACTCCGTTATAAATCTTGGTGTTATGGTTTGATGTTCCTTATGTATATTTTATATTCTGTGTTATTTATGATGGATGCAACATTATTTCATTAAAATATCCTTCCTCATTTAAGTTTTTGAATGGTAATTTAACACATGCTTAAAACTCAACCAAGTCTTTTAAAGATCATTTTCGAATCAAGTGGTATCAGAGCAGGTTGACAGTTGGTTGTTTGAATTTGCATGATTACCAGGGAAAAGCTAATTCATGGTGAAGGCAAGATTATGGAAGGAAATATTGAGATTGGATCGAGAAACAGGGCATCTCAAAGTGAGAAGATGGCATCTGAAGAAGGAATGTCTTAGAACGAGATAGAGTTTCAAAAGAATTTCTTTGCCATGTCATATATGGTAAAGGTGTTATATGATGATTACTTGGAACAAAAGAGGCATTTTCAAGGTGAATATTCAAAACAAGACAAAAGCGAAGATGGAGAGGACCCTCCTAAACCTCCTCCTTCACCTCCTTCATCTCCATCATCTTCTTCTTATTCAAGTACAAGTTAAACTTCTACCGCAAGAAAACATTCTCATAAACATAAGCATGATATGCCATTACTTAAGCTTGATGTAAAATTCAAATTTCCCATGTATGATGGTGAAGTCAATGTTGAGAGGTGTTGGCACAGGGGCAAACCCAGGGTTCAACCCTTCAACAACACACCAACAAAACCCTAACTACCAGCCCTTTTGGAAACACCTGCGAAGCAGGTGAAGTCTCACCCGAAGTAGAGGCAGGGGTGGTTGCAAGACTCAGATGTCTGCAACCCTATATGGGACATAGATCTGTGATTGTAACAACTTAACAGAGCACTTAACAATTATAGATCATTAGTATTTATCCTTAATTTACAGTGCAGGTAAAACCTAACAACAGATCAACGCAATATTCACCCAGATCTAGTATATTCAAGCACTAAGCACATTCACATAGGTTAGATCTAGCATTCATTCATATTATTCAGCACTAAGCTTATCATATCAGACTCATCTAAGCATACATCAGTGCACTAAGCATTGATGATATGAACAATGAAACAACCATTGTGCATAAAGCAACCATAACACGGGATATACGTGGTTCACCCCCAGCCTGGGGCTACATCCACCAACTCTTGTTCTCTTTTATTGTCTTCTGTCAATCTTCTACATGCACCGAACCACAAGATCCTACTTCGCATAGGACATGAGATCTGCATGCACTTCGCTAGATCCTCCTTCCCCAAGCTAGATTACAACACAAATCCTTTACACATTCTCTTACAATCACTTGCACTTAGCTCTACAAGTTCTCAACATAGCATGCACAAAGAATTTACAATTTGCACTCAACACTTTGGCTAGGTACCAAGCCTTCTTCCCTTTCTTACATCGCATAGACTTCTATTTATACATTACAAAAAGGGCCTAAACATGGGTAAACCCATGGGCCAATATCCCCATACCCATTACATAAGCCCAAAACCCAAAAATACCTAGAAAAGGGGCCGAGATCTCGCGATCTCCGCTTCGACTTGCGCTCCTCCTTTGACATCCTATCGAAGTCCCAAAATAGGTCAAACATGACCAAGGATCCTCAAAAATTGGTCGAGAGATAACAAGCCCCCAAAACTCACCTGTGACTCATCTCGAGTCACTCTGGTCTCTATATATTTGCTTCAAAATCCTCGACCTTGGCTCGAGCTGCTTCGACCTATTGTTGCGCCAAGACCTCCTGCTCGATGAACTCTTGGATAACTACTTCATTGATAGGTCCCTCTAAGCATTGTTTGACTGCAATGACTACTTTTTCCAGCTCTGCTCCTCAGAATTCAATCTCCTCAAACAGTTGTCACACTTCGTCCTAGACTGGTTGGAGTCGTTGAGTCACTTCCATGACTTTTCTTTGTATGGTGTGGACCTGTTGTTGAGCAGTGCGATGTTCCTGGGATCGTTTCATCCTTTCAATTGATGAAAGGAGCTTCAACTGTTTCTGTACTGTCATTGCTTTCTTATTTGCCTCCTGGAGCTATGACTCCAGTGCCTTTAGTTCAGGGTCTTCAGTAAGTCGCTCGTAGGTTTGTGCACTTCTACTACTAAGTTTTTTACATTCTAGAGCGAATGCTTTGATTCTCTCAACTGCGCTTTAGGCAGTGGCTTCTCTTTGGTATCACATGTCTTGCAGGGTACTTGGCACTATTTGTAGMTCTAGGTCTGTGATTCTCTATTGAAGCTGCGCTACTTGATGCTCCACTGGTTCTTCCACCTTTTTCTCTAAGCCTGTCAYAGAGCCAAGTGCTCTGCTCACTGCTTATTTGACTCCTTGTTGCTCTAMGAGMAACTTATCTTTCTCTTGCTTGACCTATGATCTCTCCGCTTAGAACTTGGTGTGGAGGTAATCCTTCTCCTACTGCACAACGTGACATTTCTCTACCACTTCCTGTTGTGCTTGCTTCAGGGCTACCGTGGCCTGTTCTTTCTCTTATTGTGCTCGACGAAGGTGAGCTTTGGTCACATCATCTATTCTGTGGAGTTTGGAAGGCTCATATCCCAACTCTCGTTCTTCTGATGGCAGGGGCACAGTGGATATTGCGCGGATGGATTAAAGGGCCAGATGTACCCTTCTTAGTTATGTCTCAATTTTTTCATACATGGATGCTTGATTTGCTTCAGTGTTCTGTATAATATCCTGTGAAGCGTCTGATACGGCTGCGATGATGAAGTCAAAGTCATCGAGCGTGAGCAGATTCTGTAGCTTAGTATTAGTGGCTTTGGATTTCTTCCGCGAAGTAGGATTCATGGGGGAAACCTTTATTTTCTTAGAGGGATTAGCCTCATCAATAGGATCCCTAGGCGATGTTACTTCACCTTGCTTTTGCTGATCTTCTTTTCCATTGGTATCTTCTTTATCTACTTCATCATTATCTCCTCATCCAGGTGATCCTGAAGCAGTTTTGTCTGATGCACTACTCAAGTTTTGTACCTCTTAAGTATTCTTCCTTCTGCTAGGTCCAGGTGTATCATGCTCTTTGTGAGTGGCCTCCAAGATGCCAATTAGTTTAGGATTAGACATTTTTGCGGGGTCATCATGGATAAGGAGCTCTGCAGACCAATGCTTAGTAATCTCTTCGAGGTCCTCCTCTGTGAGCTTATAGTATGACTGAATCTCTTCTTTATGCTCATTTGCATGCACAATGATATAAATAAAGTTCCGATCTATGTGGAACTTCATGAGGGGTCTGAACCAGTGCAGGGTGTTCGGTGTCATACAAGGGAAAACCCTAATATCCCTCTTTAAATGGAGATAGTAAGTGTGGAATACAATGTTCGACTACCATTGTTTTCCCATATCACTCGAGTACTAGAGCGTGGTGAAATTCGTAGCGAGTTTCTCGAATGGATTAATGTACAGGAAGATCGCACCTTCTGACATCTCCCAAGAAGTAAATTCTATGAGGATCAACAACTAGCTAAAATGTAACTCATAGCCCTGATCTTGAGCTTCACAGAAATCCAATTCTAGATGGTTTACTAAGTACTTCACCTAGTTCATTTAGAGTCCTTTTACACATTTTCTGGTGAGGTCAACAATGAACCCTGTGACCTGCGTAGGTCTGTTATTTATCACCAGCTTTCCTATGATCAACTGGTAGGCCACACACACTGCGCCATTCTGGATGGAAGCTACCTTGTAGCATCACATCCCCTTTTCTACATCATCATAAGTATCCTTAATCCTCTCTGCCAGGGCACGATCTGCAGCCTTCCCTGGGTAGAAGTCTTGTGGGTCTGGTCCTTGCATGCTTAATCTGGTGATTCTATGGATCAACATTGGGTCAACGGTGAGGCGTCCGTCTAGCCACATATAGTCGCCATGGTAGGATGATAGCAGGAGCTTAACATACACGTTAACCTCATGGTGCCTTCCAAAATGTGGAATCTTCATCACATTCAAGATGGTGGACTGCGTGAGGTTCATAGTCCATGGTTGGGAGATTATTTTTGAGTTCTTCACCTTCGTCCTAGTCAAGTATCCGTGAGGAGTGAGGATACTGTGGTTCTTGCGGTCCCCTAGGTTGAAGTCGCTGAATTTTAATGTCGCGATCTTATCCTACTGTGTTCTAACTGCACGTATCCCCTTTAAGAGGTACGCAATAACTAGGGTGTAATCAAAGTCTTTGGGGACAGTGTCACGACTCACCACGCCAGCCAAAGGAGGGATGTAGTTGGGAAGGATAGTCAGGATTAACTTCTCATTCTCCAAGTCATCTCGATACTTGGTTCTTTTCTTGGTTGTGGCTCGGGATGGTCCAGATCCATGAGCAATCGATAGAGAGGCTTGCACTGCTCTCATCGATCAAGCTTAAATCCCCACAGACATTACTTATTCGGCCATTAAATCGATTAGAACTTATTCAAATGACTTCTCTATGGCGCTGAGTTCATTCGACATGCACACTCTCGATCGGATAACTTAGGTCGATGAATGAATGCTCAATGCAATAGATTGGGTGGTGAAATCTCAGTAAACACAACGCGGTAGCAATGAGTTGGCTTGGATACAATTTGTAAAACTATTTTCGGTGCAACAGTTGATGCAATAAGTAGACAACGATGTAACAGATCTTTCCAATGGATGAGAGGCCTTCATCAATGCGGTTCTGTCCATTATGGCGTGGTCCCAACAGTATGATGGTGAGTTTTCTGGTCATAACTGTTGTTCTAACCATTTGGGGGCATCTGTCTAATGGTCATAATGCCTCCAACGGTTATATTTCTTCGCCATGGTGAAGTGCCATGTTGCGCTATTCTGATATCCCAACGAAGTTCCATTTTTGAAAACCTTCCTTCTGCGAAGTCCCCTCTGGGACCTTCTGCAACTTTTCTATCTTTTCTCTCTTCTTACTAATATTTCTAGCCTTCTTCCCTGTGATCTTTGTCTCGGTATTCCTCTTTCCATTCTGATTCTTATCTCCTTTTGGCATAGTAACTTCGCGCTATTGAGATTCTTTCATAGGGTTCAAGAGCAATACTTCTTCTCTGTCTGGGGTAGGTGCTCCACTCTTCTGTGAGTCTTCTTGTGTTTTTTCAACTTCGACATCCAAGTTTCTGGTTCTAAGCAACTTCAATATGTTCTCCTGTTCTTCAATAAAGTGCTCTATCCTCCTAGTCATGAAATATTTTAATTCTTTCTTCTTTTGTTCTAAGAATTCCTCGTCTTTTCTTCTGGCCCGATCCTTCTCAATCCAGGTTTTTCCTAGTAGCATAGCAAATGGGGTGTTGTTCTCAATAAATTTAACAACCTCAAAATCTTCCTCTGTCGAAGTTCCATGAGAATTCATAGATATTTGGGTGAGTATTCCACATAGGTTTATCAACTTTCCGCTAAATAATCCTATTCCTCCAAATGAAGGACTCATAGCAGGCTCTCCTAAAATTTCCTAGGTTCTTCTGTGATGATATTCACCCGTGTTTCCTCATCTAGAACACAGTCAATGTCGAAGTCTCCTATTCTTATTTATATGCACTTTTTTTCTTTGAATATCTCTGATAAGTTGACATTTTTGTGATCATTCAGGGTTTCTTTCATTTGTAGAAATACATTCTCTAATTCTTTCTGGGGTTCTTCCATGGTCTTATTTTCTTGGCCTTCCTCAGGGTTTTCTGGTCTCATGTTCATTCTTTCAAGCTTAGCAATCATTCTAGGGCAATCCAAAAATTCATGGTCCATAGCTTTACAACAAAGACAACTAGATCTTCTCCCAGGGAATTCCTTAGCAAGATGTCTCAGTCTTCTGCAAATGTAACAAAGGGTTAATCCTCTCTTTCTCTTAAATGATCCCCAACCTTTCCTGTACTGCACACTAGGATCACAGTAACTAACCTACAAAAAATTCTTCCTAGGATCCTGCATCCATTTGTTAGTCCAAACATTATTTCTATGCATAGGAATAACATAGCTTTCATTATTTGTATCAGGTCTATTCATATCAAATCTTATTTCTTCTAATTGTGCCCTAGTTTTCAAGCTAGGAATTTTTTTATCAAACATACCTAGACTCATACTTTCGAAATAAAAATTTCCACTTATCTTACCTTTTCAATCAAAACTTTTCACTTTTCTTACCTTTATCAGAGCGCAAAGCTTCAATATCTTACCTCTTTTCTTCAGATCTAACTTCTCTTCTTAGCATAGATCTTCACAAGTCAATTAGATACTGCGCACTAGTGCAACCGATCTACGCACAAAGCTTTCTCTTTTCTTTAGCTCCAAAAAATCATAGTTTCAGGTCCTGGCAATAGAACCATTTGTTCGCACAAGGGAAGACCCAGGGTTCAACGCTTCAACAATGCACCATCAAAACCCTAACTACCAGCCCTTTCGGAAACACCTGCAAAGAAAATGAAGTCTCACCCGAGGTAGAGGCAGGGGTGGTTGCAGGACTTAGATGTTTGCAACCCTAGTTGTGACACAGATATGTGATTGTAACACCCTAACAAAGCACTTAGTAGTTATAGATCATTAGTTTTCATCCTTAATTTACAGTGCAGGTAAACCCTAACAACAGATCAACGCAGTATTCACCCAGGTCTAGTATATTCAAGTACTAAGCACATTCACATAGGTTAGATCTAGAATCCATTCATATTATTCAACACTAATCTTATCATATCAGACTCATCTAAGCATACATCAATGCACTAAGCATTAATCATATGAACAATGAAACAACCATAATGCACAAAGCAACCATAACACATGATATATGTGGTTCAACCTCAGCCTGGGGCTACATGCACTAACTCTTCTTCTCTTTTATTGTCTTCTGTCAATATTCTACATGCACAAAGCCACAAGATCCTACTCCGCATAGGACAGGAGATCTGCGTGCACTTCACTAGATCCTCCTTCTCCGAGCTAGATTATAGCACAAAGCCTTTACACGGTCTCTTACAATCACTTTCAATTAGCTCTACAAGTTCTCAACATAGCATGCACAAAGAATTTACAATTTTCCCTCAACACTTTGGCTAGGTACCAAGCCTTCTTACCTTTCTTACATCCCCTAGAATTCTATTTATACATTACAAAAAGGGCCTAAACATGGGTAAACCCATGGTCCGACATCCCCATATGTGTTACATAATTCCAAAACCCAAAAATCCCTAAATAAGGGGCTGAGATCCCATGATATCCGCTTCAACTTGCGCTCCGCCTTCGACATCTCGTCGAAGTCCCAAAATAGGTCAAACATGACCAAGGATCCTCAAATACTGGTCAAGGGCCAACAAGAGGCTTGATAACTGGTTCAAGATTGACAGATGAAAGTTTATTGCAGTGTGCAACAAATCAAAGATGAGGAAACCCAAATCAAATTGGCATCGCTTCATCTTGTAGGCACAACACTCATCTGGTGGTAGAGTAAGTTGCAACATGGTACTCAACAAGTTGGTAATGTATTTCCATTATGGCAAGATTTTGTTTTTGCACTTAGAAAAAAGTTTTATCCTTTGGGTTATAAAGAAAAGGATTTAACTGAAAGGAAAAGTCTTAAACTAAGAAAAGGAGAAATGATGCAAGAATACACGGATGAATTTCGTAAGATGGAATTAATGTTGAATATTCTATTACACACACAAGAAACTCTTATGAAGTATATAGGAGGTTTACCTGCACATATTCGTAACACTGTATTTATATTTGGACCTACTAATCTTGATGAGGTTTCTATTCAAGCAATTTATATTGAAGCAAGCAAAACAAGAGTTGGTGTATCAGGGATATTGTCTTCAAGGAAAGACGACAAAAGAAAAGGGAATGGAAAGAAAGCAAATTCAACAAGAATGAAGGAAGAGAGGCTCTCTTGCAAGAATTGCAAGAAAGAAGAGACCGAAGTGGTTCAAAGAAAGGAAAGGGAGGTAGATAGTTGCAACAACAACACAACCAATAGACTTGGGGTATGATTCAGGTGATGAGACTAAGATCACATCAGTTGGTTTTTCAAGTAAAATTAGTGATGGATATGATTCTAGAAGTAAATTATTTCATATAAGGGTCAAAATGAAACATACTAAGATCGATACATTGATATATATTGTATCTCAATCTAACTTAATTTCAAAGGAAGTGGTTAAGAAATTGGGATTAAACACTAAGATGCATCACAAACCGTATTCACTTAATTGGATATGCAAATATCACAAATTTCCCATAACAAAGAAATGTATCATAAAATTTGCAATTACATATGCGTATGTGGATGAAGTAACATGTGATGTGGTGCCGCTAGAAACATGTGGAATGGTCTTAGGAAGCCCTTATTTATATGACCGCAAAGAAATATTCTACAGGGAACATAATCAATATCACTTAAATAAAGAAGGAAATGAATATGTTTTACATGCTCATCACATAAAAGGAAATCAATCTCTTCAAACAATGGAACAATTAAGGAAGGCAGCTTATGCAAGCAACACACCTATAATTATGCCAAATAAAGAAATTGATCTTAAGCATGAACATGAGATGGTTGTATAATGGAAGTTCAATCATAATTTGATTCAAGATAAGTTAATTTCATGCAAGCACATCAAACATATTGGTTCAGTTTCAGTCATATTTTTGATGTTATCGCTACTAATGTTTTCTACGAGTTGAAATGACTAACAATATGCTTTCAATTGTCATGGTTATTATGCAATTGATTATGATGCGACAGGTGCATAGGACAAAGTTTAAAGACAAAGGACAAGTGGGGAGGCCTATCCCACACTTGATGACTGGTTAATACCCTTTTGGAGGACCAAAAGGTCTTAGTGGGGAGGCATGATCCAAAATGGATCCAGGAAGGCCTAAAAATCAAAGTTCTTGGAATTAGACAAAACTAGCGCTACTGCGTCGGGCTCATCATGCCGATTCCAACCATACATATTTTTTCCGAAAATGGACACCGTATGTGAAAGTTATCGCATTCTGATCGATTTCCCAAACATGCAAAAAAAAGTCAAAGTCAACAGTCAACATGCCATACTGCTGAAATTAGCATGACGTGTGTTGTTCCTAAGTTTGTGTTTTAAGGCTCTAAAACACACCGTCAAAGCATCCAAATATGATAAAAACTTGCCAAATTGAATAATTTYGCATTAATGATCTTTTATTAAAAGTTTAAAACCTTAAACTTTGTTTCAAAGAGTGATTAATTAACGTTAATTTTGATTTGAAATGAAAAMTCTTTCATCGGGGTTTCAGAACTTTCGATGTYAAGGAAATAAGTCACYGAAAAAYCCCGATYGCTGAAATCGCGATGTATTATTTAGYTGAAATCYTGTTATTATCTTAATTAATNCAGATTAGATTTKCGGGATTTCGTTAACCAWGRRATCGGAARTCGGGAAATCRGGGATCGGGGAATCRRGAAAATTCAATGATATGAAAATTGTTGTTCGCAAAATCGCGAATTGCGATTTCCCGATATGATTAGTTGCTCTTAATTATGTTTAACAGTAATTAGATTAATTTTAAACCTCTTTTATGAATTAAATGAAATCGGGGATCGGGAAATCGGGGAATGCGATGACAATTTTCTTTGTTCTCTCAAAACCGCGAATCGCAATTTCCCGATATGATTAGTTTAAAGTTAAAACCCCTTTTTAAATGAGATTTAAGTAAATGATGAATTAATCAAGGATTAACGTATCGGGAAATCGGGGATCAGGGTTTCGCTATTTGATTTGTATTGAAATTTGTTATTTCAAAACTGCGAATCTCGATATCCCGATATGAATTTAACATTTCTTTAAGTTTTATCATTATTGTTCATGTAGAATATTATTCGAAAAAGTGTTTGGAACATACGTTAATTTAAATTTTAACCATTCTTTTTCCAAAAATGAATCACAAAGGCATTTTGAATTCATCGGAGATGAAAAGTTTTGTTTTATAAAGATTTTATATAATGAAAAGACTCAAAGATACCAAATTTTTTATTCTTAAGGTAAAAAATCAAGTTCTGTTTTAACAACGTGGAAATGACATTAGCATGAAATCATGATGATGTCAGTAGGGACATGTGGCAGCATGAGGAGTTGACAGATCTCACTCATTTTTGGCATTTTCAGGATGACTTGGCACAATACGGATTTGACATGTGGACTATACGAACATTGATGTGGCAGTCCATACACTGAAGTGGCCCAATGAAAGTCTGACACATGGAAGTATATATGACATATGGAATTGACGTGGAATTGACAGAGTGGTTGACTGTACATTACGAAAGAGTGACATGGTGCCAAGTGGCATGCTCCAGGATTGACATGTGTCGTACGACGTTGACGGGGCAGATGCGTTGGCAGGTTGATGTGGCGGTCCATTGGGAAGTTGACTATGTGTATGGTGTCTAATAAAGAGGCAACACATGGCCCAACCATAAGGTGCCATGTGGAACCTCGGATATGGCAAATGTGGGCTGGTTCAATTTTTTTTTTCCCTCCGCAAGATTCGACCACCTAACCTCCTCGGTGACCAACGAATTCACTAGAGAACACATCGTTTGAGCTACAATTGTTCCTTGTTATACATGTGGAGAAAATTGTATTTAAGTTGAGATACATCAGAGGTTTGGGTATAAGCCCTGGTCGATGGGGACAACCCACCGACCAAGGATGAATTCCATGTGACCAGGGCCATGGAACAGGGTTGGACTAGAGGCTTAGGGCGCATGGGGCGTAACCCGTGGCCACATGATATCCCATGCGACTTAGAGCCAGGGGCCAGGGTGGATGAATAGGGACCTAATTGTTTATCCCCTAGCCACATGGGTCATCCTATATGACCAGGAGCCCAAAGAAAGGGGGATGACACACCAAATTTTTGCAGAAGTGGGTTTTAGCCTATGGCTTGGATATTTTGTTGATTATTAGCCTGATTTTTGGAGGATTTTGCCCATTTTTTAGGATTTGGAGCCCTTTTTGAGGCCATATCTTGGGGGGAAGTTGGGAGGAGAACCCCAACTCATATCCTACATAAACCAGAGGTTTTTGAAAGCATTGGGAGGTTCTAAAACAACATAATGTTGAAGAATTCATGAAGCCTAAGCCATTTTTATGCAAGGAAGCTATTGAGGAATCAAACTTTGGAGGCCATTTCTGGGAGTTACGCTCAACCTTCTTCAGTGTCGTCATTTGTGTTGGATTATCGAGGTCGACCAAAACACAACCAAACATTTTTGTAATTCATTTGATATACTTTTGATGTAATTTTGCAGCATTGAGTATTAATAAGAAATCCTCCCCCACTGAGAGATAGGCCCAGAGACGTAGGCAACCTTGTTGAACTTCGTTATCAAGCTTGGTGTTATGGTTTGTTGTTCCTTATGTCTATTTTTGGTTTTTTATTCTTTATGATGGCTGCAACATTCGTTCATTAAAATATCCTTCCTCATTTAAGTTTTTGAATGGTAATTTAACACATGCTTAAAGATCATTTTCGGATCATTAAAAAAAATAAAAGAATCCATCAATACAAGTTTTGCATCCCTGTATGCATTTGCATCTTGAGGTGTTCTAAATATTGCACTCAAACTCCTGTGCTCATCTGAAAAAGAAAATAATTTGTTGCACAAGCATTGTTGCATCTATTTTCATTTGAAGAAACTTGTGTGTTCTTATATTGTATTTCTTTTGGAGTCGGTCTAAAAAATAACCAAAGTTTCATCCGCATCCCTTTAGAGTAAAAAATACCTATTAAAATGAATTCATATCTAAAACCTATTATATACTTTCATTTTTCTAGGGTGAATCAACAAGTTTAGGCTAGGACATTGGTATAGGTTGGAGAGTAAATTTCTCCAAGGCCACTAAAAATTACAAGTGTCTGAGATAGGGAGTGTAGAACCCATTTTTTTGTATAGGTTGGTGAGAAAGATCCTCTAACACATGAGTTAAACACAAGGTTGCGTAAGGAATAGATGAGGATATTCCCCTCCAGATTTGAACCGAGCGTAGTGGAGAGATTGTGTATTTTGGGTTTCGATTGTACCCATACGATTGTGAGAGGCGGTGCTTTCAAGGATTTGGGATTTGTTACCCTGCCCACACTTTCAATCCCGAATGTCGACTGTACCCACCGGGTGCTAATTGTGATATGGTAAACATAGCTTCTCCTCCTAGGTAAATCACAAGATGACTACGTGGGATTGTCGTAGTACTTGGGGGATATTTTGTATCACACACTTCAGTACCTCTGAGGGTGCCCCGCGAAGCGTGGGTACTTGCAACAGATAAGGATGATCTATGGGGGCCAGGATAAATGCTTCTCATACCTTTTTTCATTGGTCCATGAGACTTAATCAACCCGTGGCTTTGTCTGGAAGGGCCCGAGACCACTTTGTTATTTTTCTGGTCCCAAGACTTAATCCACTTGAGTCAGAATCTTGAGAGAGTTTTTTGTGTCTTTTTTATCATTAGTGATTTTTGGCAATGTGTTTGGTGAAGGTAGTTTAACCATAGGCAGGCAAGTCGATTGACACCAAGAGCTAATCCCTCAAAGTGGCCAACCTACTACATCAAATATTGTGGAGAATTCAAGGAATTCTTCCTGAGGAAGAGATTAGGAATAATTCTCCCCCACCTCCTCAAAGGCGTTAGCTTGATCAGTTTGACACTTTCATCCCGGTTGGTCAGTCTGAGATCATAGACCATAAATATCCAAAAGTCAACGTTCTAGAACTAGAAGAGGTAATTGTTGAGGATCTTGGAGCTGAGAAGTTCACTCCACACACTAATTCTCCTTTACCTTCGACCTTTCCATTTCTGGTCATACAAGTCCCTCCTCTAGGATTAAACTTTGTTGATAGTAGCCTCCTTCGGTGGACCATTATGGATGGCACTGCACCAGTGTCAGGGTCAGGAGCCCATTCAAATCCCACCTCAGTGATCATTACCGTGGGGATATCCCCCCCTGGTATGTCATATCAAACAAAAAATTTGGTTCAACCCACCATCACCACAACAACCAACAACATTTCCTAATCGGTTGTCGATCCCACTTGAGTTTTGAGTGAAACAACATATTTTGCGTCAATAACAAACTATTTCTCTTACAGAATTTTGTCGATGGGAATGCTCAATGCATTGGTGAGTTCTCAACAAACATCCCAGTCATCAAATGTTGGTGTGTTGAGAATTTCATCTCCTTACCAAGCCCTTTCCTGGGGTGGAGGTCACATTCCTCTGTTGTCTCCATTCGTCGAAAGTGAAACTATTCCATTTTATGTCCCTAACAATTCATAGGGATCGGGTGCCTCTATGGGTAGAAGATGCCAATATGCTAGTATTCCATCCACTTTGACCCCATTCACACTTTACGGTGGGTTTAGGAATGATCCTTTAACCACGTCTGCAGTGTCAGCAAGGGMAACCCCTTCCAAGGTCAACTTGCCCCCTTGCAAAGACCTGTTTCTTCTCTAGGGGCACCTTTAGGGWGTACCCCTCTCCAAGGACAGTGGAATCCCTTACAAGGGATGTCACAAGGGAGAAACCCCTTTCCCGGTTACAACRAATTTTTCCTCACTCCATGCAACTTKCTTGGATGGCCTCCCATTTCCCTTTGCAGACTTGAAGTAGCCTTTTTTTTCACTCCATAGCTGAAAATGCATATTTTTATACATTTACTCGCCCTATTAGTTATACAACAAGTGTATATGAAGGTTTCTCCACTACATCCCCTATACATCGGGTTTGGTGCTCAAAAATTAAAAATTATGTCAGGTTTCCATGCCATGTCACGAGATCCATGATCCTTGACCTTACATATACTGGAAACACTCTGAATCGGCCCTTCAATTCCATTTGGAAGCTATAAATTGAGCCATTTCCAAGCCTTGAATAAATTAGACAATTCAACTTTGAGAGGAAATATACTCTTAAGAAATTTCACTTCATATTGAGTCTGCATCCCTTTGTCCTTGAAAGTTTGAACTTCTTGTGTTCAGCCCCCAAGCTCTTCCCTCTTTGTGATGGAGCGCTTCACTGAATCCTATATATGAGCATGCCTTTGTGGAATATTTAAGTGGTGGAGGCCTAGTTGCAGGGACTTAGTGTCTCAGTTCCAAGATGTGTCGTTACAAAAGTTTGTCACCTATGTACTTCTGCTGATCATTTTAATAGAAACACTCTTTTCTCATCCAATTGATATCTTGCAAATATTTGAATTACTATTCCATGTGTGTATTTGTCATGTATGTTAATGGATTATGCTAATTTATATGTCAACATCATATATTGTCACCATATGCTTGGGTGTCTTGGTTGTTGAGGACAAGTTGTAGGTATAAAGATTTGTGTTGCATGCTCAATGATGGTCTACTTCGAACGTCTAGACAAGGTAGGATTTTATCCTTGCCTTGTTATAATTTCATTTATATAGCATACTTGATATTATAATTTATTTCTAGGTCTCGTTCCATCTGTTGTAGTTTACCCCTAGCCATAGAGAGATTTTCCTTGTAATATAATTGGCGACTCCACTGGGGAAATCTCCTTTTTTGGGATTTTGAGTGTTTTTGTCCTTAATTTTCTCTCTTTTTCTTGATTTTCCTTGTCTCCTGTTGCTTGACATCCTGTATTTTTCCTTGGATTTGAGTTTCTTAGCTTAACCCTTTCCCTGGAAGTGTTTTTCTTGGTATATGTTGTTTTTCCCTTGACAGATGTGTGTATATGTGAGTTGTCTACCTTTAGGGAGTGTATATACATGCTTGTTTCTCAAACAATCATGTACATCATCTCTTAAGTCTTGCTGGTTGAGTTTGGTGTTTGTTGGGTTAGTTTTGTTGGTTGATGAGTCTTCTTGGGTCCCTATTTTGATTGTTAAGTGCCTACATAGTGATAGGAAGCCTTTTTATTGTTGAATTTTTGAGAGGATTTCTTTCTTGTCATCTTTTTCATTGGTTGTCCTTGCATATTGGTATGAGTAGTTTCTTCTTGGTATTATGCTTGGCTTGTCTCTTTTTGCTTGCAGAAGGGCCTTACTGTGTGGTTGTTATTCAATCCTTGCATTTTCTTTTCATTATATCAAAAAGAAAAAAATATTTTCTTATTTTCATTGTACTTATGTCATTGGCACTTTTGATTACTTTGGATTGATTTTGACACATTTGGAAATATTTTACTTCATTGAAATTGTAGAGATTGCATTGGAAAAAATTGCATTTAGAAGCATACCATTTATTTGAAATTCAAGACTAGTATTGCGCAGTGTTTTTGCATTTTATTCTTTTTATATGCTGAGTCGTAATAGCATCAATTTCACGATATCATCTCTTGAGTAAGAAGAAGCCATTAAAATTAACGTTGATTTATTAAAATTGATTATAAATGATTTTATTTTTCAGAGTAAAGAAATAAGTATAGGACTTAGGGCCTTGGAATAAGATTTTGTGAGTAAAAGTATCCAAGTCTATTAAACTAAACATATGTGTCTGACTAGGGACTAGTGAAATCCATTGTGTAATCAGTGACATCAGGAGGCTCCCCTGACACCGGATTTAAGCATGAGGTCATGCAAAGTTGGTTGCAGAGATAGCCCTCTAATACCTTCCTAGCATCAAAGATATTTCTGGGGTTCTATTCATATCTGGGGGTCTTTCTAGTACCTTTACCTCCATGAAAGGCAGTGCTTTCAAAATTTCGGGCTTTGCTACCCTACCCATACGATGGACCGGAATTATGACTCCCCACCTATGCATTGGTTATATCATGGTGACTCTAGTTGCTTGACATAGGTAGCCACATAGGTTACTTGCAGGGGTTTTTCTGCAGGTACCCTGAGTTAGATAAGGATTGGATAACACACATCCTTTATGGAGGATTACCTCTCTAGGGGGATCTGACCAACTATGTTCTTAAGCCCACGAGGGCCCTTATAACTGATTATCATACCTCCATTCTATTGAAGCGAATCTCAAGCCCCGCTTGGGAGAGAAATACTTACTTTAGTTTGGGAGGTCCCTTTCAACCATTATATCATGTTTGTGTGCATTGCCCTTTCTCTTTATTTAGGAGTGTGCTCTCTGATTATTAGTTGGCCTTATAATTTTGTATTAAATTGTGATTTTTGACTGCTATGGTTGGTGGAGCCCCTGTGACATCCTCAGTTAGCGCTACCCAACCCATGGTCTATGCTTAGTCCATGGGGATGAATCCCTTTGTATTTATGAGTGGTACTCCGAATCATAGTCCTCAGTCAATGCCTTGGGCCTCTAATCCTTTCTCTTTTGGTATGTCAGATGTGACTTTGCACTTGTCATCCTCTGTCTCCTCATCTTATGTGAATACTAGTTTTGGTTCTGGGGGCACGATGCCTCCTTATTCTCCCTTTTCGTTTGGCGGGATTCGTATCCCTCAACCAACTCACATGGTATGAGGTTGGACCCCTCCTTCCTCTAGAGCCAATCCTATATTCACTTTTCTAGGAGCAAGTGCTCAAATGGGCGGTCCTTCTACTTTTATATCCCATCCATATATCCTTCTTCCATTGTTCCTATTCCTACAAACACTTTTCTCATGGAAAACCTCCCTCTGTCCTCTAGTGTTTTATCTGGAGGGAGTCATTTTTATAGTATGGGAAACCCCCTTCATGGAGTTCCTTAGTCTGGGGGCAAAGTATATCCTCACATGAGTAACCCACACCATGTCACTTTCTCCTCACAAGTGGCTTCCTCAGTGATGATTCCCTTGCAACCTTTTAATATTCATTTGGGAGGAGGATACTACCCTATTGGGCATGGAAATGGTGTATACCAAAATCCTTCTAGGCTTGCGATCTCTCAAAACTGGTCTTTCCTGGGACCATGTTCTTTGATTCCGCAACCAACCACTGCAAGTCATGCTCGAAGCACAATTCTAGTCACTGTGAGTCATACTAACATTAATTCACCAACATCTACCAGTCATTTTGAATACCTACAACCAGTCGCCGCAACTCATGCTGGAGGGACAACTCTAGTCACTGCTAGTCACACTGGAAAAACATCACCAACCTATGCAAGTCATGTTGGAGATCTGCTACTAGCCTCTGCAAGTCATGCTGGGAGCATGTCACTAGCCACTACAAGTCATGCTAGAGGAATTAATATGATTGAGAAGCCTAGACGTATAGGATGTAATCCCAACTTACTTTGTAGAATTTGCAAAAGAGATCATCTAACTCGTTTTTTCCTTGCTATTGCAGTGGTACGAGAAGCATGGTCCTTGTCCAGTGGCTCTTCAGGTTCTGATTTGTCTTTGGTTTCCCAACATTCTAATCCTTCTTTGGTTGATACAACAGTCGTGCCGATGAAATATTCTGTCGACACCACTCCTGTTTTGGGGAGTGATGCATCTCTTTACCATGTTGTCTCGCATCATATTCAACCAGCGGTCGTGCCGATGCAATCTTCATCTGACACCCCTCCTATTTTGGGGAGTGATGTGTCTCTTGACTATGTTATCTCACATCTTATTAAACCAACGGTTTAAGAAGTGGTCATGTTGATGCAATATTCGGTCAATCCCACTCTTCTCTTGGAGAGTAACAAGACTAAGGAAGTGACATTTTCGATGCAATCTTCGGTCAATCCCACTCTTCTTTTGGGGGGTGATGTGCCTTTCGACCATGTCCTTAGAATTTCTAGTTATGTACCTTCTAAACAAGGGAGAATTCCACTCTCTCTGATTATGCTCCCTCCAAGTCCTAGGATGGTTTCCTTCGATTGGAATGATCTTGTATATCCTCACCCTCCTTCTTTTGAACCCTTCCAGATAATGGGCATTCGTCAATGTATTTTATATGAAGGATCCTCTACAAGTATTTTTTCATCCTCACCTTGGAAATTTTTGGGTTCTCCCAAGCTTGTTTCAACTACCAGTGAGTTGTTTACTTTAACTAGAATTCACGCATGGGAGCCTTGGACTCCCCCATGATATGATTCTTAGAACATAAACACCGAGTCTTGGTTAAGCTCTTTTTCGACTCCTGAAAAATGAAAAGATTGTTGAGTGAACTTATCTCTTTCACACTTGTTAAATGGTTTTGAAAGGATTTCTATTTGGTATAAGTTTAACCTTTTTCCAGACCAAGTATTGTTGGTTGTGGAGCCTGATTATCTTCCTGATTCAGAGGTCTTTTACTTTCAGCCGTGTTTATACCCCATGAAGTATTTACACCCTAGAAGTATGTACACTCTTCCACGCGGGGGAGTGAAGAGGGGGGGTACCCCCTCTGCGGGGTCCGGGGGGACTATTCCCCCTGGCTGGGGGGTCTGGGGGCAAAGCCCCCGAAGGAAAAATTACCTTGTAAATGTATATTGTAATTTCATTGTAAATCTGGACTGTTCATTATAAGGTCACAGATCTAATGGTAGATATTATGTTAGGGTTTTTTTCCCTAGAAGGAAACCCTCTTTTATGAGGGAAATGTATTACGACTATGATTGATGACGAATATTGTATTCTAAGAGAGGAGACTATGAGAGAAAGAAGAGGAAGTTACGAGTTTTGTTGTAGGTTGTATCCCTTCATTTGATGGATAATAATAAAGGAAGGACCTGGCAATTTCTCTGGTGGACGTAGCCCACACTGGATGAACCACGTAAATCTGTGTCTCTCTTGTATTGTGTACCTTTTTTGTTTTATTTCCGCATTTATTTTATTTTATTGCTCCACGGTCCTATTTTTCTAACAACTGGTATCAGAGTGAAAGGTAACTCGTAGGAAAATAGGGTTCCTGGTTCGAGTGGGAGTAATGTTGAAAGATGGAAAGTTTAGGGTCGAGAAATTTAATGGCCAAAACTACCAGTTATGGAAGATGCAGATGGAAGATTATTTATATCAGAAGGATCTATTCCTACCATTGGATGGAGTAGCAAAGAAGCCGATGACCATGAAGGACGAAGAATGGGAGATTCTTGACAGAAACGCTCTAGGAACGATACGACTGAGCCTGGCATCGTCGGTGGGTTTCAATATTTCCAAAGAAAATACAACGAAGGGTTTGATGGATGCATTTGCCAAATTGTATGAAAAACCCTCGGTGTCCAATAAGGTATTTCTAATGAAGAGATTATTTAATATGAAGATGTCATAAGGTGGGTCTGTTGCAGATCATTTAAATGAATTTAATACGGTTACTAATCAACTAAGTTTTGTAAAAGTGGACTTTGATGATGAGGTCAGGGTTGTAAGTAACTCTGTCTCTGGTTCAAATACTTTAAAATTTGATGATGTTGTTGGTGTTATCCTTAGTGAGGAAATGCGATGGAAAAGCACAGGTGAGACATCAGGTAATGCGTTGGACATGGAGAACAGGGGAAGACAAAAGGATAGAGGAAAGGGCTCAGGGAACCGCGAAAATTATAGGAAGGGCAGATCCAAATCCAGACTTGGAAAGATAGAGTGCTGGAATTGTGGGAAGAAAGGACATCTGAAGAAAGACTGCAGAGCTCCAAAGAAACACAGAGATGGACAACAGGAGAGAAATAAGGAA
>ML778057.1:161175-192505 GCA_009831015.1 Picea engelmannii | reverse complement strand
CTTTGTTGAGTCCCCATAATTACAATCAAGAATACTTGTTGTATTTGGCAGTATATGAATCTTCGATTGGCATGGTTCTAGTTCAGGAGGATGATGAGCTCCAAGAGCACGTCATCTATCACTTGATCCACACTCTCATGGGTCCTGAACTTAGATATTCGCATGTAGAGAAACTGACGATGGAATCTTTTCATGTCGTTCAATGAATCCGACACTACATTCTATTAATAAAGACAACCATCATCATCATGGTCAATCCATTTCAATATGTTTTGACTAGGAGAATTATTGGAGGGAAGTACAACAAGTGGATTATTGTTCTTCAAGAGTTCTACTTGGACTTTGTGTCCGGGAAATATAAGAAGTATTTAGTCTTTGCTGATCTGATGTTAGAGTTTCTGATAAAGAAAGAGGAAGGATAAATGGAAGACTCATTTTCATATGAGCACATTTTCCTCATCACTTTGTATGATCCATGGTATGGGGATATCCTAATATATCTCCAAAATTTGAAGTTACCTACAGACTGATTGAGAGACGAGTGGCAATAGATCCACCATATGGAGAAAAAATACCTCATTATTGCTGACACATTGTATCGGTGAGGGGTGGACTTGATCCTTAGACATTTCTTAACTCTTGAAGAATCGAAGGTTATTTTGAATGAGTGCTATAGTGGAGCATGTGGTGGTCACTTGTCTGGGTTGGCAATAGCCCAAAACATTTTGCGCACATGGTAATTTTTGCCTACAATATTTAAAGATTATATTGAAGTGGTCAAGAAGTGTCATCCATGCCAAATTTTCACTAAGAAAATGGGTGCACATCCCACTCCAATTTTTCCCATCATCATTGTTGGCCCCTTCACATAGTGGGGTAGGTTTTATTACATGTCACCCAGTTTCGGATAGGGGGCATTGTTACATCATTGTAGCCATCAAATACTTTACTAAGTGGGCCAAGGCTATGCCAAATTTTGCTAATGATGGGTAGAAAACAACACTATTCATATTCAATCAGGTCATAGCTATGTTTGGAGTTATGAGAGAGATCATCACTGACCATGGAAGTCACTTCTAGAACCGCATGATGTTGGAGTTAGTATAGAAAACGGGGTTTAGGAAGGAACACTCGTCTCCTTACTATCCCTAGGATAATGGTAAATTTGAAGCCGTCAACAAGCCATTAAAAATGATACTGAGAAGAATGATTAATTCAACTCGAATTGTAACATCCCCAACCTCCAATTGGGCTATGCCACATAAAAATATTCCGAATTGTATACCAATTAAAACATGTATACACAGAAACTCTTGCGGAAATTTATATATAAAAATTAAAACATAAAAATACATTCTGCAAATGCATAGATTCATAGAGAATAATAATAAAAATACACATGCAACACACACAGGAAAAACCCATAAAAATAAGTGCATAAATAATAATGCAACATGTAATTTAACACACAATTGACACTTATCTTGGTAAAAATATCACCAACTGCATGCAAACCTTCCACGAACCTCCCAGCCTTAGACCACACTGCTCATCACTCTCAGCAGTGAGTCACCCCCGAGTTGGGACTAAAATCGACCCTGGTAAAGGGATTCCTAGCCAGGCTGATGTATCTTAGACAACATGAAAGACTCTGTCACAGGTGCCAACTCAAACTAACAACCTATACTCCCTCATTCCCCACATTCATGTCCCACCCCAGGAAGTGTGCCCCTTATCTGCTCAACAATCCTTCGGCTGCCCCAATTCCTTTTCGGGCTTCAAAAAGAGGCCTCACAGGAAGTCTCAGAGCTCTATAGTTGTAGTTTGGCACCTTCGGGAATCAATTCCCAACAATTATCTCACCTAGAGATATTTTCTCGCAGGCATGACTACCTGCCTCTTCAATATCCCATGGGCCTGACAACCCGCTTCTTCAGTCCAACTCCTAAGATAACTAGGTACAAGTACAAGTAATGGTACGGGTATGGGTATGGGTACAAGTACAATAATAGTAACATAAAGGTATTGTGGACAAATCAATGAGTTTGTGAATGATGATGGAATCAATTATGGAATCCTTGGGAAAATGAACTAATTACAAACTATATGTATGCATTTTCCCAACTTGACACTTGTCATGTTGAGAGCTACTTTGGACCACTTGTCCTCATCCTTAGAACTTAGGATAAAATAATTATCCATACTTCATACTTTAAGGAATATTAATATAATATTCCTTTTTTCCTTAAGCTCCCTATATTAGCCCCTTATCCTTAACTTTTAGCCCCCCCTTTCCCTAACTAGTGGAGTTTAGTCCCCCATACCCTTTTATCATGGTTGGTATACACACAACGATGTATTATATTAATGATAATTTATATACAAAAATAAGCTCACTGGCCTTTAACATCTAGGCTCTCCGACCTAATTCAACACATAAGACTCCTATATTATAATAACTGGCTCACCAACCTATAAAACACAACATATACACAAAGGCTCTCTGGCCTCAAAATCACATGCACTTAAGTTTGCTGCACTCGATATCTTGGAATGTGCACACTTCATCATTTTAGTGTGCAATACATGTGCACACTATACCATGGAAGGTGCATGCAAAAAATGATATCAAACAACTCACCAGCTTAAGTACATTTGCATTTACATTTATAGTTGGGGTTTAGCCTAGGGGTATTACATGAATGAACTTACACTTGACGCTTTACTTGGCCTTGTGGGATTACCGAACCTTAATCAAAAATTCCACTGGAGTCTCACTGTTCCAACTCATTCATGGAGTGGAAACAGTTTTTCCTATTGAATGTGAAGTTCCTTCACTCAATATAGTAGTCGAGCTCTTTCCAGACATGACTCAGCTTGAAGAACGCCTAGTTTACCTTGAACATATCAATGAGCAACGTCGAGATGTAGCTTTATCGAATGAATTGCATAAGAAATGAGTCAAGTCCCAGTATGATAATTTTGTTTGTCCCAAGATGTTCTCTGAGGGAGATCTTGTATTGGTCTATGACCAAGATAAGGATTCCTTGGGGGCAGGAAAGTTCAACCCCATGTGGTTCTTCCCTTATGTCATGTGATGGGTTTTAGAGAAAGGATCCTACGAGCTCATGGATTTTGAAGGCAATGTGTTGTTTGAGACCATAAATGGGCTCTACTTAAATAAGTACTATTCTTTGGCCCAAGGGTTAGAGCATTAACACTCTTGTATTTTATTTTTTATACTGTACGTAGCTTTGTTTATGTTTTTGGTCATTTTGTTGTGTTAGTAATTAATGTGATTTTGTTGTGTTTCAAATTCCTGAGGAGTCATTTGTTTACACTAGATTCACTGATGGTGCCATTTCCATACTCGACACCTAGCATCTGATTCTGGGGTGATTTATTCACCTTATAGGAAGTTAGTGACCACTGGAGGTGCGTATCTCAGGGAAACTACCAACAATGTTGTTGAATAAAGCATTGTATTTGAGATTTTGTGATATGCATTGTCGTATAGTATTTATCACCTTCAAGTTTTCATGGATTCACAATCGGTAGTTTTACAGTTAAATGGTGTATATCAAATTCGATATCTGGTGCTATTAAGGTTTTTTCTTAGGGTACGTCTTCTGGAACATTCTTTTGAGTTCATTACTTACAAGCATGTTCCTAGGAGAGATAATGAGTTAGTTGATGCTTATGATAATTATGTTTTATATTGTCATGTATATCATCAGTAAAGTAAAGCACACACAGACACACATAGATATATATATATAATTTTTCAAAGTAAAACAAAAAATGTATATAACGCATAAAAAATTATATATATATATATATATCAAAATGAGATCCATCAAGTACATAGTTTGGGGTCTCCTAACCCTAGAAGGTCATATAAATTTATACAAGTAAAAAATTGTGCTATGAGCATGTAATATGTCTAGGCCAAAGGCTGGTGCACCCTATCATAGAAAACTACAACATTTTCCAAATGTTAGAACAATCGGACCCATGACCTAACTACTCCTATGACATGCTACTACATGCCTACAGGGAGGTCATCAATGGTCTCCATAGGCACATTTCACATGAGGGAATCAAATTTATATCCCAAACTATGAAAAGTCCTCGCTGTGTCATCTCTCGGTCCTACCTCCTCTCTACCTTTCCGGCTATGCCGCGGGACATTAGTCGGTCTCACAGGTGATCTATCTACATAAAAGTAAGGTACTTGTTAGTATTTTGGATCTCACAAAAAAAATTAAATGGTTATATATTTAAAAAAATTAAATAACACAAAAAATAAAATGTTACCTATGTCCTGTAGCTCGTCTCCAATAGGGATGGTGACATCCAGATTGTTGGTGAATTCGATACCCACATAGGGGTAGTCCCTGATGAAGGGAGTTTGTCGCTCCCACTAACCAAAGAAGTCATCATCGAAGGAGTTGGAAAATTTTCCACCTCCTAAGTGAGATATGATCTCGATCCAACGGACCATGGATGGCCATGTTTGTAAGTGTCCTCATATCTGTGTTCATGGGATAATCATGGGCACCCGCTCGAAGAAGAAAGTACATAAGAGGCTTCCGAAGAAGAAGTTATTTTCCTTCCTAAGATTACATTCTGTCAATTGTGTTGTCATATTTTTCAACATTGTGGTACTCCAGTCATACAAAGTAGGGCGTAGGAATTCAACCTCGTAATGCATTTGTACCCATGATGCCAAGTGTAAAGGGTTGGAGTCCATGATCCAAACCAAGGTGTATAGAATGACTCAGAGACTCAAGTTGGTTATTTTTTTGATTGGCACTTGCAAGACACTCTTCTTGGTGTCGGTAATGTAGTACTCATTGATAAAATTGTTGATACTCCAGTCTCCTCCCCGATATTGGAAGTTTGGTACTTCCCCTCTCCTCTAGAATATCTTAATGAATTAAATGTCTTCGACCATAATGGTCAAATACTGTCTAGCGATCATGAATGCCTCAACATCCAGGTTCGAGTAGTCAATTGGGAGATTTAGTAATCTCCTTTGTGCTCTCATGCCACCAACTTGGAAAAATTTTCATATGCCCCAATCACGTAGAGATTTCTTAGCCTCATTGTTATCAAACATGGCTTGATCCACCTCCTCATGTTTGCATTCTCTCTAGAGAATGGACATCCTATCATTTTCCAAAAATATTTTGAGTTAGTTTTTTATTTTTCAATTTCCTTTTTGTGCATCTCTGCCTTTCCTTTAGAGAAGTTGCGGATATATGTGACTTGTGTTTCCACCAACTGTAGACATCTGTGAGTTTCCTTAAGGAAGCCTGCAAATGCATAGGTTCAATTTTTTTAAAGTGACTTTAAGCTTGATTTTTGGAAAAAATTGACAAAATGAAGAATTGAAATGCAAGACAAAGATAGAATACTTACTTGTTGTGGGTGGAAAGTGGTGGAGTTGCTCCAAGCTCTACGTTTTCACAACTTTTCTCTCCAAGGGCTTTGGTCACTTTGGTAATTATTTGGGTGAAATGGTAAAAATAGAATGGTAATTGAGTAATTATACCAAATTTTATTAAAATTTTGAAAACCCACTTCCTAAAGTTTCCTGATTTTCTCCAAATTTTCAACTAATGATCGAATTTTGTAGCTGTTGGCACAGGGGAAGACCCAGGGTTCAACGCTATAACAACGCACCAACAAATCCCTAACTACCGACCATTTCGGGAACACCTGCGAAGCAGATGAAATCTCACCCGAGGTAGAGGCAGGGGTAGTTGCAGGACTCAAGTGTCTGCAACCTTAGCTGGGACACGGATCTATGATTGTACTATTTAATAAATAACTTAGCACAGTGAGTTCCTCAATATATAGTCAATAACCACTTCTCTTATAAGACAGAGCTTCGCAACATTCACACTAATCTACAATATTCAAGCACTTAGCATATACAAATCGATCAGAATGAGCATATCAAGCACTAAGCATGAATATCTAGATCAGATCTAAAAATCTCACATATAATAAGCACCAAGCATGAATAGATCTATCTAAACATATCAAAGCACTTAGCATATAATATATGAACACATCAAGACAAAGAACAAAGCACATAAAATAATGTTTACGTGGTTCACCCCGACCCTGGGGCTACATCCACCAACTCTTATTCTTTATTGTCTCCAGTTAATCGGTTACAAGCACAAAGCCTTCAAAAACCCTTACTCTGCACAGGACAAAATATTTGCATAGCTTGCTAGATCCTTCTTCCTTGCACTACAACACAAAGCCTTCTACAGTCTCTCCTAGGGACTTGCACTCAACTCTGCAAGTCTTACACCGAATGCACAAAGCCTTGATCACACAGATTCAACCCTTGGCACTTAGCCTACATCACATAGATGCCGATTTCACTACTTTTTCTCTATATGTCCTAGACATCTATATATACATACAAAATGCGCCTAAACATGGGTAAACCATGGGTCGACATTCCATTCCCGTTACATATTCCCAAAAACCCAAAAAGGGGCCCAAAAGGGGGCCGAGATCCTGTGATCTCCGCTTTGACTTGCACTCCTTTTTCGATAGGCTGTTGAAGTTCCAAAATAGTTCAACATGACCAAGAAATTCCCAAAACTTGGTCAAGGGCCAACATGCCCCCAACACTCACCTGTGACTCGTCCCGAGTCACTCTGGTTTGAGCAATTATTCCTCTAACACCTCGAGCTTGGCTCGAGTTGCTTCGACTTGCTGCTTTGTTGTGGCCTCTTGTTCGATGAACTCATGGATCACTGTGTCGTTCACTGGCCCTTCTAGGCATTGTTCTAATGTGAGGATGACCTGTTCTAGCTCTGCTCCTTGGCTCTCGACCTCTGTAAACAATAGACATGCCTTGTCTTTCACAGGTTGAAGTCGTTTAGTGATTTCCATCACTTTGATTTGAAGCATATGGATCTTCTGCTGAGTTTTACATTGTTCGTGAGATCTCTTCATCCATTCTACAGCTGACAGGGCCTTCAACTGCGCCTGTAGTGTATCTGCGTGCTGCTTCACTTCTTGGAGCTGCGACTCTAATGCCTGTAACTCAGGATTCTCAGTGAGGTTTTCATATGTTTGAGTGATCCAGTTACTCTGCTACTTTCACTCCAAGGAAAGATATTTTAATCTTTCAACTGCACTGTGGGCAGTGGCTTCCTTTTGGTCTCATACATCTTGAGGGGTCTCGGGCATAGTGTGGAGCTCCAAGTCTGCTATGCGCTACTAGATTACGTCTTCGAGTTGTGCCACTTGCTGTGGAACTCATTCTTTGGCCTTTACTTCAATGACTGTCACATAGCGAAGAGCTCTGTGAACCATTTCCTTGACTTTGAGTTGCTCTGTGAGCAACTATTCCTTTTATTTATGCAGCTGGGATTTTTCTTCATCGAACCTCTCTTGCAGAGTAAGCTTCTAGCATTTGAGAGTACTGTTCTGCTCTAGAAGGTCTTCCTCTGCTTGCGCCAAAGACTGGGTGGCTTGCATTGTCTCTTCCTGTGCTCGTCGAAGGTGAGCTTTGACTATATCAACGATTCGGTGGAGTTGAGCTGGATCATCTCCTATTTTTGGTGTTACTACTGATAGAGGTGCAGTATAAACTGCGCGCCTGGACTGTAGTGCCTGCTACACTTATTGAAGTTTTACCTTGATCCAACCAAAAACCTCCTTCTTCTTAGCTTCTTGCTTCTCTGTTATCTCTAGTGAAGCATCGTTCAGTGCTGTGACGATGAAGTAGAAGTCGTTTGAGGTGAGGGTGGTCTCAAACTTAGTCCTGGTTGCATTCAATTTCTTCCTTGAGGAAGGTTTTGGAGGGGAAACCTTCCTTTTCTTCGAGGGGTCCTCCTTGTCTCTAGGTGGTGTAACCTCACCTTTCTTCTATTCCACTTCTGTGTCATCACCTCCTTTCTAAGGTGAGATAGAAGCAGTCCTCACTGAGGTACTTCTTACATCTTGAGTTTCTTCATTCTTCTTGGACTTGCTCGGTCCAGGTGTATCGTGCACTTCTTATAAACTGTCAATTTCAGATAGCTCCGCAGGGTCTGCTGGGATGAGGAGGTCTGTCAACCATTCCTTGGTGATTTCCTATAAATCCTCCTCCATCAACTTGTAGTATGACTGTAGCTGTTTTTTATGCTCATCGGCACGTGCTATGATATATATGAAATGGCGGTTCGTGCTTAATTTCATCAAGGGTCTAAACCTGCGGAGTGTGTTCGAGGTTATATAAGGCTTGGAATGGATAACGGTCTTCAGCTGGGTGTAATAAGTGTGGAAGATGACATTTGATTTCCACTTCTTGTTCATGTCGCTGGAGTACCACAACATACTAAACTTCACATCCAGTGGTTCAATGGGCTCAATGTCTGAGAAGGTCGCACCTTCTGGCATCTCCCATGCGATGGACGTGATTAATATGAGAAGCCAACTGAAGTGGAACTCATATCCTTGGTCTTGCGCTTCCCTGCAGTCCAGTTCTAACTGGTTCACAAAGTACTTCACCCAATTCATGTGTAGGCCCTCTGCGCACTTCCCTACAAGGTCGACTACAAATCCAGTTACTTGGGTCAGTCAGTTCTTGTGAACTAGCTTGCATGTGATCAACAGACAAGCAAGGCGCACTGTGCAGCTTTGGATAGAGGCTACCTTGTATCCTCATGTCTTGCCCTTCTCTACATCGCCATAAGTATCCTTTATCCTATGAGTGAGAGCATGATCCGTGGTCTTTCTGGGGTAGAAATCGTTTGGGTCGGGGCCTTGCATGCTTAGCCCTATGATCCGATTGATCAATGTCAGATCCATTGTGATGCAATGGTTCAACCACAAATAACCTCCATGATAGAAATACATTAGTAATTTGGTGCATGCGTTCACCTCCTGGTGTCACCTGAAGTGCAGAATATTCATAACATTCAGTAAGGTGGACTGCGCGAGGTTCTTGGTCCATGAATGAGGGGTAATCTTTGAGTTCTTTCATTTTTTTCTTGTTAGATACTTATGCGGGGTGAGCATGCTGTAAACCTTCCTATCTCCAAGGTTGAAGTCGCTAAACTTCAACGCCGTGATCTTATCTTGGTTAGCATGAACTGTGCGCACCTCTTTCGGAAGGTACACAGTGACCAATGTGTATTCAAAGTCTCTGGGCACACTGTCTCGGTTGATTGCGCCACTCAGAGGTGGTAGATAGGTGGGTAAAATGCTCAGAATCAACTTGGCATTTGTGATATCGTCTCTATGCTTCATTTGTTTCTCATCAGCTGGCCAGGATGGTCCAGCTCAAACAGTGGATGGAGAGGCCTACATTCCTCTCATCGAAGATGCTTGTACACCTATAGGCACTCCTCTCTTCGACATGACTCTCTCTGTCATCAAGTTGAGGAGAAGTTTTGTCACTAATTCTTCAACCGCGGTGAGCTTGTTGGACATACATGCTCAGGATTAAAATTATCGGGGTCACGATGGACTTAGACACTGCACTGGAATAATAACAAGGGCTCAATGATCACTGTATGCAATTTGTTCATTCTACGAGTGTCAAATTCTTAGTTAGTAAAAGTGTTCTCCGTGCGTGGTGCGAAGGGATAAGTAGGCAACTTGACAACGGTTCACATGGAATGGTTATGAGCCCCTATTAACACTTGTTCAATCCTGTATGGCATGGTCCAACGGTCTGATGACGAACCTTTATTTTTTTTATGTCCGTTCGGAGTGGAAGTCGAATGGATATATCAGCCCCAACAACTATATTGCTTCACCATGGCGAAGTGCCATGTGTTGTTGTTTTGATATCTCGACGAAGCTCCAATTCTGCAAATTTTCTTTTTGCGAAGTTCCCTCTGGAATCTTCTGTAACTTTTCAATCTTAGCCCTCTTCTTACTTAGCTTTCTAGCCTTCTTTCCAGTGAGATTCATCTCGGTAGTCTCTTTTCCATTTTGATTCTTATCATATTTTAACATAGTCACTGCGTGTTGTTGAGATTATTTCCTAGGATTCATGGGTAATACCTCTTCTTTATCTGGAGTAAGTACTTTAGTCTTCTATGGGTCTCCTAATGTTCTTTTAGCTTCGACATCAATGTTTCTAGTGACAACTAGCTTCGATCTGTTCTCATGTTTTTCAATCAATTGTGCGATCCTTCTAGCCATGAAATATTTTAAGTCTTGTTTCTTCTGCTCCGAGGCTTCTTCTTCTTCCTTTCATTTGGCCTAAGCTTTGTCAACCCAAGGTTTTCCTATTAACATGGTAAACGGGGTGTTGTCTTCAATAAATTTAATAATCTCAAAGTCTTCTTCTGTCGAAGTTCCATTGATAGTCATAGGTATCCGAGCAAGCCTTCCACAAAGGTTTACTAGCTTTCCTCTGAATAAACATATTCCTCCCAATGAAGGAATCATAGTAGGCCTCCCTATAGCTTCCCAAGTTCTCTCTGGCATAATATTCACCTGTGTTTCCTCATCCAGAACATAGTCAAGGTCGAAGTCTCATATTCTTGCTTCGATGCATTCCTTCTCTTTGAAGATATCTGATAAGATGACATGTCGGCGGTCATTCAAGGTTTATTTCATCTATAGCAATGCTTTCTCTGATTCTTTCTGAGGTTCGTTCGTAGGTTCTGGATCTGCCTTAGGGTTTTCTTGATTCAGATTCATTCTTTCAAGCTTAGTAATCATTCTAGGGAAATTCAACACTTCATGTTCTAGAGCCTTACAACAAAGACAACTAAGTCTTCTTCCAGGGAATTCCTTAGCCATATGTCCTGGTCTTATGCAACTGTAACAAAAGGTCAATCCTTTCTTTCTTTTAAATGATCCCCAACCTCTTCTGTACTGCGCACTAGGATCGTATGATCTGACCTACAACAATTTCTTTCTAGGATCCTGCATCCATTCGTTAGTGCAAACATTATTTCTATGCATAGGTATAATATATCTTTCACTATTCTTGTTAGATCTACTCATATCAAACCTTCTTTCATCTATTAATTCCCTAGCTTTCAAACTAGGACAAACTTTATTAAACATACCTAGATCCATACTCTAGAATTTTTTTTTTCCACTTATCTTACTTCTACAGAGCACAAAGCTTTCAGATCTAAAACTTTTAACTATTCTGACCTTTATCAAAGAACAAAGCTTGCAGATCTTACCTCTTTTGATTATAAATTCTTACTTTTACCTTTCTTAGAGTGCCAAGCATTCAGATATTGCTTCTTTCCTTCAGATCTGATCTTCTTTTCTTCAGATCGAGCTTCTTTCTTTTAGATTTGATCTTCTTTCTTTAGCACAAAGCTTGATAAGTCAAGTAGAATACTGTGCACTAGGGCATAGATCTACGCACAAAGATTTCAGGTCACTTCTTTGCACAAAATATTTTTCTTTCTCAGTTCCCAACAATCACACTTTCAGTCCCAACAACGGAACCATTTATTGGCACAGGGGCAGACCCAGGGTTCAATGCTACAATAATGCACCAACAAAGCCCTAACTACTGGCCCTTTCGGAAACACCTGCAAAGTAGATGAAGTCTCACTCGAGGTAGAGGCAGGGGTGGTTGCAGGACTCAACTGTCTGCAACCTTAGCTGGGACACATATATGTTATTGTACTACTTAATAAATCACTTAGCACCGTTAGTTCCTCAATATATAGTCAATAACCACTTCGCTTATAAGACAGATCTTCACAACATTCACACTAATCTACAGTATTCAAGCACTTAGCATATACAAATGGATCAGAATGAACATATCAAGCACGAAGCATGAATATCTAGATCAAATCTAACATTCTCACATATAATAAGCACCAAGCATGAATAGATCTATCTAAACATATCAAAGCACTTAACATATAACATATGAACACATCAAGACAAATAACAAAGCACATAACACAATGTTTACTTGGTTCACACCCACCTTGGGGCTACGCCCACCAACTCTTCTTCTTTATTGTCTCCAGTCAATCGGTTACAAGCACAAAGCCTTCAAAAAACCTTACTCTGCACAAGACAAAAGATCTGTGTAGCTTGCTAGATCCTTCTTCCTTGCGCTACAACAAAAAGTCTTCTACACTCTCTCCTAGGGACTTGCACTCAGCTCTGCAAGTCTTACACCGAATGCACAAAGCCTTTATCACACAGATTCAACCCTTGGTACTTAACCTACATCACATAGATGCCGATTTCACTACTTTTTCTCTATATGGCCTAGACATCTATATATACATACAAAATGGGCCTAAACATGGGTAAACCCATGGGCCAACATCCCATTCCCATTACATATTCGCAAAAACCCAAAAAGGGGCCGAGATCCTGTGATCTCCACTTTGTCTTGCGCTCCTTTTTTGACAGGCTGTCGAAGTTCCAAAATAGGTCAACATGACCAAGAGATTCCCAAAACTTGGTCAAGGGACAACAGTAGCATTATTGTCATTTTTGCAGGTCTTAGAACTTTTTCTCCGGTACCTTTATCATCTATTGGTCGAGTCTTGTACAAGACTCTGGGTAGGTAATGTGTTTATAACTGGCATTTAGGTTAGGGTGCATTTCACTCCAACTTTTGCATTCTCAGTTATCATTGTCGTCTAAACCTAGGGTCAAACCCATCAACGAACGGTGAAACCTTTCTCTTTTATTAAAGCATCATTAAACTAATGGTAGATCCTACCTTCCATGGGTGCCCAAGTATAGAATCTTTTTTCATTCTGGCGCTCATGCTGCACGTCTATTTCTAGGCTCAGGGGTCCTGGTTAGTCCTACCATGAGTTTGCGTTTGAACTCCATACTTATTACTCTTTCTCATTATGTCCTTTTCCCGCTAGACCCTTATCCTACATGCTTCTCCTTAACAACATTATGGAATCCATAGTTAATCTCTTTTCAGACTCCTTAAAATTGAAAATATTTTCGAGTGACATTGTTCCTTGTACACTTGTTAAATGGATTTGAAGGAACATCTATCCAACACAAGTTTACCTATTTTTTGGACTGGAAAAGACTACTTACGGAAAACGAATACTCTACTCTACAGGTTGTAAGAGTTTTCCTAAGTTGTTTTTTATACTTTTTTGGGATAAGGGGAATAGATTTACAAAAATGGACGAGGGAGTCCATAGTTAAGCTCTTTTCAGACTCCTTAAAATTGAAAAGGTAGTCGAGTGATCTTGTCTCTGTCACACTCGTTAATTTTTTTTTGAAGAGGCATCCTTTCAGTATAAGTTTAACCCTTTTCTGGACCAATTGGACTATGTACGAAAAATGAATACTTTGTCCCTAGTCTTACTAGAAGAGTTCTCCTTGGTATGATTTTATTCTTTTTCGGGCCTTGGAGACTAAACTTACGAAATTAATCATTATGGGAAGTTTACTTTCCAAAATTTGAGACATGTCTACATATTCATATTGACTACTCATGCTTTTAGGCCTAATGTCGGCTTCAACATGTTGTTGTTGAACCAATTTCCTATGCATTCCTATCATCTCCCAACCTTGCAATTTATGCCTTTTTGACTCAACACCTTATCCCTGGAGGAGACATTTCCCCGAGTGTCCTTATCTTGCACATGATTTCCTTGCATTGATCATAGGTAAGTTCCTTTCAATCTGGAACTAGTTTTCTTTCCTGCGACACTCGTTTCCCCCAATGTACAATAAGCATTGTTTTATTCTTTTTCATACTTCTATAACATGAAAAAGACAAAAAAAATTAAAAAAACAAAAAGAATGGGAAAATATCTATCTCTTTTGTTGGCACCAGTCTTGTCTCCATTGAACAAAGCACAATCTTGAGTTAGGATCTCATGATTTTAGGTTTATTATGAATTTAGGAGACTTTTTCTCACTTTGATTTTTTTCTCCCCCGATTGGTTATTCTTCCAACTATATGGAGTGTTTGTTGATGCCTCCTGTGTCACAAATTTATCCCAATTTATAGTCATGCTTCCCAAGTCACACAATGTGTCGTTCCTATGTTCAAGGGAAAATTTTCAACATGTGTCAACCATTCTGTAGTTATCCTTTTACCTTGCAAGTCGACCTTCCCAAGTCAAGTCTCATCATCACACATATCACTCTTTTCATCTGATTTCTTCCAAGTCTTTGGCCTTCTGCCACCTCTCGTGCTGGATGATGGAGGATGCCTTAATTCCTTCCTTCCAGCGGGATCCCTCCCATCGAATTCAACACATCTTACTCTGGGAAAGGGATCTAGAGATATATTTGGTACCTTGGGGCTTGCAATCATCAATGAAAGGTTCCCTTGCTATTGACAGTGGGAGTACCTCAATGTCCCCTGCTTGATATTTTCTACTAGGTGTTTGATGCCAACTCATTTTTTCACACTTGTTAGATAGTAACATGGTACCTTGAATCCCATCATCATTATCGGTGGGATGTCTCATGCTTTTTAATGGTATACCTCAATGACCATTAATCAAATGATGTCTCATTGTGTTCGACTTTGTATCATCTATTCACATAGTGTAGAATTGTACCACAATGGATCATTGTGAATACTTTGGGTGAAGTATGAGCACCACCTCTTTTTTTCTCCTTCTCGAATCATATGGTGCCACCTCACAGACTTTGGTACTTGCAGAGGATCAATTTGTTCATTTTTTTGGTTCCATATATCCTTTGTTCTTGATCTTTATACATAGCTCCAATGCGTATCTCTTTGTGGCTATGATATGCTTTGACATGGATCCACTATGTATTCTTCGTGGCCATGATTGCTACTTTATATTTATAACATGGATCCACTGTGTATTGTTTGTGTCCATGGAAATTATTCATACTCCCATATGTACCATGGATCTGAATTTTATTTACTTTGGTGGCCATGCTTTATCACTCCTAAGCATGGGTATGCTTGACTTGGGAAACACAATTCTTGCTTGATCTTTGTTGGTGGTTATTACTTTTTGGATTAGTTATTCAGGAACCTCTATGGATACTTCAATGCATCCTCTCCTCTCATATTTCATAATGTATTTAAACCATCATTTTTCCCTTATGAACTCACACATTAGGGGACATCTGTTATAGTACAAACTGACACACTTATGGTTTTGTTCCATGGCCTAACCCTTTCCCAATGATTGCTAGAATTTTTCCTAAAAATACCTCTCAAGAATCATTTTAAAAACATTCTTTAAGAGAATACCCACGGTTTTCCCTAGTGAAACACACGCACATCTGCTCCTTTCTTCACTGCAACCCACAAATTCCCTCATTTTTGGTGAAAAATAAAATAATCCAGTGTTTTCGGGTGAGTTTTTCGGTTGGACTCATTTCCCGAAGATCCTTTCCCATACACAATAGAATTCATCTCCCCAAACCTCTTTTGGAAGATATAAAACAACCATGGAGGGATAAGAATAGAACAAGTCCCTTGGTGCAAAGTTATGTTACCAACATCTAACAAGCCTCCTTTCCCTACATGTTTTTAGCAACATCCCCTTTAGTCTGGAAACTCCTTTTCCAGATCTTCTTTCTCCTTTTATATGACTATAGGGTGTACCCTTATCCATATCTAATTCATTGAGAGAAGTCTTTATCGGTTGAGTTGATGCTTAAGGATTCCTAGAGGAACCCAAACATTTGGTTTCAAGATGGTGCCTAAGGATGGACAAGGTTGTAACTTACCTTTTCCACTTGTCGGTAATAAAAGAGCTTGTTTTCCCCGATATTTGTCTTCATTGTAAATTCATCTTTATGTTTACTTTGAATTTGACATGTAAAATGCACATGCTTATGATAGTATAACTAATTTCGTCGCAACCCTAGTTTTGTATCTGTCTTGCAGTTGACTCCAACAAAAGATCAACATTTCTTAGGTGAATTGGAGCAGGGATCGACATCAAATGAGAGAACAAGGTGCACCTTCTTTTCTCCCCTCTATACCTACTTTCTCGTAATTAAAGTAGTTATTTTCTTTAGTTTTGTGTGTTTGTCACTCTGGGGAGACTGTTATCTCTTTCACTTGGTCTTTTTCTATTATGATTATGACCCAATATCACAGGGGAAAAATCCATTAATCACCATTTTATAAAAATCAAATCCAATGGACCATTTTTAAGTTCCAATAACACCACAAAACCATTTATTCCAAAAGTCCATGTATTAAAGAAAGGTTTATAATTTTGTTGACAAAACGTTATTAATTCTCCATGATTTCATACTCAAAACAACTGATTGAGATAGCCTCAATAGTATAAAAAGAAAATTTTAAAGTTTTTGTGCATTTGAAAGAAGCAATTTATCCTTTGTATATTTCTATCTATCGAATACAATTTTTTTTAAAGATTCATACTTCTTTTGATAACTATAATTTTTTTTGCATGTGTTGTTTGGATAATCCATAGTTGGTGTCATTTCGTCATCGACGTTTCAATGTTTTGAAAAATGGGAATTATAAGTTACATAAATTTGTTGAAATACTAATACTGAAATGGGAGAAAAAAATTGAACCTTATTTTCGAAATAACCAAATTTAACCCATAAAGTTTTCTAACTTCTAAGGAATTAGGTAAATGTTGCCAATCTAACTGTCATATTGAGAAAAGCTATATGATTCTCACCAGCCTTCATTGTAATTGGATTCTCAAATGTAAAGCCACTCATTGAATAACTTCTAATTTTATTTCCTGCAAAACATCATGTTTATAATTATTACTTTTTGATTACCTGAGAGAAAAAGACAAATCCCATAGAAATTATATAGAAATAGTAAGCATACAACTCACATACAAAAATCCCATTGGAAAACACATGAGATGTATGTCCTTGTGTTCCCACATGAAATATTAACTAATTTAAATTATTTAAAAATGGTTCACTCAAATAAAAATTAACACTGCATTAACATTGACACTACATACATAATCAAAATCCTAATAAGTTTGAGAACTAACAAAAGAAATGTTTTTCAACAATTCTTTAGAATGAAAAAGTTAAGCATAGGTTTCTATCGATATGAATAGATTGGAGTTATATTCTATAACTCTATATAGTACCTAAAACATTATATATCGTACCTAATTGTATACCATAGATAGTCACTTTTATCTAGAACTATGTTTAGATGCTCTAACAAACCCTATAAAGGGAAATCATCTTATCCCTAGATTTCAACACTTTTTTTGTGCCATGACTAGTTTGTAGATAAATTTCCTATATCTCCACTTGATGTTGCAAAAGGATGAAGAGACTCCATGTTCACTTGATCCATTCCCATTAGGGAAGTTTGTACACTAACTTGCAACATCACATACGTAGAACTTATTACAAGTCTTATATAATCATCCAACTTTTGTCATTGCCTTGGCTATTTTGATGATATTAATCATTAAAAAATATCACTAACCTTTTAATTTGTAATGTCCCTCCTTCCCTAAATCTCCTTTTAGATTAATCTAGGGATTGAATGAAGAGTGTAGTGACGAAATTTATGAATATTCTCTATATGTGATATGGGGAATGTACTTGATTGACTTGATGTATTTGATACTCCTATTTTTTTAGTTGATTATCATTTACATTAGGATAGATATATTCTTGGATCAATAAATGAATACTTATTCTATGAACAAGTGTGAGTTGTGGCAGAATGACAAGACTTACATGACTCTTGGGTGTAGTTGATTGAATGAAGATGAAGGCTATGTAAGTTGAATTAGATATTGTGAAAGTTAAATGAAACCAATTAACTTTCATTGATAATATATTTCTTATATTGCATATATGCATGCATGTATTATGAAATGATTGCATTGATCTTAGTGGTGTAGGACATTGGTCACCTAAGGGGGACATAGATGGATATGTATTTTTGGGAGAAATCTAGGTTGGGAGTCAAATAGTAAATATTTGTGGAGGGTAACTAGTAGTATTAAGAAATTATTATGATTCTTAGATGATATTTATCTACGTAATATGTGTGTAATTATTTCATGTTTGAGATACAAATAAAATCCTTTCCAACTTGCCAATAGATGGGTGTGGGCCATAACTCGTGAATCCTTAGTGGAGGCATGGACTATCAATTGAGGCATGGATTATCTATTTGTAGAATATATGGATTCTCATGATTTGGGAGCACACAATTGTTGGAACATCAAGCATTGATGGTTCATCACACATCTCCTAGGTTCATTCGGTTGAGTGGTCGATGTGCATCTGGACAAAGTCGGTCAAGTGATCAACCAACACACCACACTTGTCGATCAAGTAGTTGGTGTTCCTATCGATCAAACATTCAATTAACATTCAAAGATAAGTGTAATGGATTGACCAACCCTACAATTGACTACAAGTTGGATGGTTATTCGGTCAGGTCAAGTCCCATCGAGACAACTTGACAGAGAGGATTTTTTTGAGTAAAATCTAACCATTGACAATTATATGTGGAAAAGATCTTTTGAATTCTGTGGGAGACGGTTAGATATTGAGACTATAAAAGAAGACCCCTTGGGTTATTATCATAATGTTGAATCGGAATTCAGATTGCATAATAGATCATGTAGAACAATATGTGCAATATGCACTACGATGTTCTAATCATAGTATGATGTGATTAAGTGTTGTAATGGTGTCTTTAGATGCCACTTATGTTCTTCAAAATTTTCTCCAACATGGAATCAAAGCTGATGGTTTAAACCTTGACTTGTTATCTACAAGCCTTACTGAGTCAGATCAATTGTGTGATTGACTCTGGGCCGATGGTTTGTTGGTTGGAACTTATTGAAACAGACTAGTCTTCCTGTCAAATATGTATTTGAAGATAGATCCTATTATTCTAAATGGATCAAATTATGCATTATGGGCTCCATATATGGAAACCCTATTGAAAATTAGGGGACTCTAGTAGTATACCAAGCTTGCAATCCCAGATCCAACAAATACTTTGCAAAAATATTCTATTGGTGGAAAGAAGGATGCAAATGTAGGGGTCATCATGACCTACGTATCATAGGAAATCCTATTTCATCTCAGTGGACTTGATTGTTTGCATCTGGTTTGGAAGAAGTTGAATACTTTGTTTGATTGATTTGACAAAAGCCACATAATGCAGTTGGATAAAGAGTTAATCTCTCTCGATCCTCATTCCTTTGAGAGAATGGAGGAATATTTGGTGCGTGTTAAGAAACTCCAGTTAAATTTGAGTGAATGTGGAGAAAACTACAAGAACAAGGATGCACAACTCATTGAGATGGTCCTGATAAATTCAAGAACACCATTTGATGTGTTCGTATCGGCCTTCTGCACTAAATGGAATGCACACAAGAAATATGGTAAGGGTTACTCCTTTGAAAGTTTTTGTGAACTTTTGATTACTGATCAACATAGATTTCTTGAAGAAGGAAAACTTGGTGGTAATCACCAGGTCCACTTTCTCAAGGGTAAGGGAATTATGGTGTTGGTTATTTCTCTCACTTATACTTCTTGGTCTAACCCAAGTTCATATCTGAACAAGTTTCCAAAAAAAACCTCTAAAACTATCAACCCTCTTGGTAAACCAAAAGGCAACGTTATGTGCAGAGCACACAGTGCAGTCTCACCCGAGATAGCTTTATGGGTGACTGTAATTCTCAAGTGCTTGTAGTCTAGGAATGAGTGGGGATATTGGGTTGTATTATATCTTATTCATGCATTAATCTTGTTATCCATTCAAGTATTTCTAGTATTCATTCATCTTTAGGCCCATGCATGCATTCTAATACATCTAGTTAATCATTCATTCATAAGATAACCATTAACAAGAAGTAATCATTCAATAAACATCACATATAACACATGTTTTACCGTGGTTAGCCCCCTCCTGGGATACATCCACAAAGATTTGTCTTCTCTTCTCTTTTATTTAGTTTGCTGCAAAATCTAGCACTACATGCAATACATCTTCAATCATACAATCATGAAGAGGTTCAGGAACCTATATGAGGTGGACTAGATAACACCAAGATCCTCATCCTATGACCTAAATCTAAAAATATAGCTTCCTTGACTCTTATACAACCTTATTACCATCTTAATAACCATCATCAACTCTCCGAACCCTTTGAAACATCTTACCCACCCTTAACCTAGACCTCCTAGGTTCTTATTTATACTATTTTACAGGATTATAGCCGTAACAATATTTATCAAAAACGCTAACGCTATCATGGTTAGGATTTCTTGCCTTATTTCCACGTTGCTTCTCCTCTTGCATGTTTTTTTTCCTCTTGGATGCTTCTTTTCCTGCCAGTTGTTCTTCTTCAAAAATAGGCCTGCACCCAAAATAGCCTTTCTTATCAAAATAGGCATGCGCCCAAAAGGCTCCCAACACTGACATGTGGCTCATCCTAAGCTGCTCAGTTGGTGCGTGTTCCCTAAACAACTTCTACTAAGATGTGGAATTTTCCTTCTGACTCTTCCCCTTTTTCTCTAGCTTGCACAACTTTCCCTGTGAGCTCTTTTGCCCTCTGCGTTGTGATATGTTCCTTGAGAGACTTTTCTCTCTCAACATGGTCCTGATCCATTCTTGTCTTTTCCTTCTCCATTTTCACAATTATTTACGTTGCTTTCTCTTGGAGAGGTTCTAACTGGGCTTTCCTAGCTTGCTTGTTATTTTGTGTAGTCTTCGGCTCTTCCTACATGATCGCCATTTCCTGCGCATGGTTCACTCACTCTGTAATGCTCAAGGCCTTTTGTTGTTGCTTCATCTCCTAGATTGTAGTGTTTATTACCTCCTCTTGTTGGTCTAATTTTTGTACCCTATCATCTTCTTCCAACGTCGTCCATAGTTGCATGGTCCTGTCAAACAATTGTGTGTCCTTTTCAACTTCTTTCTCCATCATGTCCACTTGCAGGGCTGCCTGTTGTTCCCTTTCACCCATAAATTCAGGAGGAGTAGTTGGGGTTAATTTTTCTTTAAGATCCTCGATCTCCTTCTTGTATTCCTCGAGTGTCTGCATGATGATTTCGATCTATTCTTATGCATTGCTCATGGATGCCTACACGCTATCTGGAATTCTTGTGAAGAATTCCTTCAACTCCTACTCTAAATTATTTTCGCGTTGTTTCTCTTCTTTTGTCTCCAGCTTTACCTACTCGATGACTAGTTATAGGGCATCCTTGATCCTGTCTGTGCTTGCTCATAATTTCACTTCCTGTGTGACACTGAATTGTAGTTTGTACAATGCCTTTGTTGGTATTTGAGCTAGTACCAACTATACCTGCTCCAAGTCTCAGAGTGGCATTTGAGCTATGGCCTCGTCCATATGCAACATTTATGTTGTTATTTGGAAGCTTGGACTTGCTTACGCTATGGTATGGATGGTGTATTCTTGGTTATGCATGGTCCTTTCATCTTCTTTTGTCGCTAGGGGGATCGGTTATGTTCCCCTTTGGTTCCTTTTCGCTGCTTGTATTTTCTCTAAGACCTGCCTGATATCAGCCAACTCATTCTGTATCCTTCCCCTTTGGTTCTCAGCCGCTTCAAACTCCTCTACTACGTGATCCTATACTCTCTCTGCGACCAGATCGACATCATCCTCAGTGATTGTATACTCTGGGATTTGTTTATGGGCCTTGGTCTTCTTGTGTGGCCCCGCTGTATGTATAATTGGTCGTTTGGGTGGCCCTATTTCTTGTGCAGTAGTTGTCGAAGGGGTTTCATGTGTCGTTGTTTCCCCCCTTCCTTGTTATTCTTGTGTTGGGGTAGTGTCTTTATTTCATGTTTGTGCATCCTTCTTTGGGGCACTTCCCTTCTTCTAGTGTGCTATATTTTGACTAGGCTTTCCCTGTTGTGTTGGTTTCTTAGGCACAACATTTTATCCTATAGGTGTCTTGGATGAACCTAGTTCCACTTATTTTCCCTTGTCCATGTCCTTGGTGATGACTGGGATCCTCCAGTCATCCTACCAGTCTCTCATTGTCATCTCAACCTCTTTTCCATTGATGTAGAATAAAATTCGCAACCATTATTTCACTGGATCCCCATGTGCTTGGATCCACATGTTCTGCCTCATAGCCCTAAAGTTGGATATCCCTTGATATTGAGTGACCACTTCTGGAGTTATCCTCCAAGTATTGGCTATGTTTTCTTGGATGTTGTTGAGATACTGAGAAAAGGTGTTGGAATTTCCACTTCTTCGCTTGGGGTCCAAAGAGATTCCCATTGATGTGTACCACGTCGCGTGACAATGACCTAATATATCGTGGAAATACAAGTAGGGATGATATTTCCACCTAATTAATGTTATCATGATCAACAACCATGAGTAGTGGAACTCTGTTCCCAAGTCCTACATGTTCTTGCAGTCGTTTAGGAATAGGTTCAGTAAATATCGGGCCCAACTGAGAATGGTGTCATTTGCGCACTATGTTGTTGCTATGACTACCCCTGCAGGGAAATCCTCCTTGCGACATTTGCATAGCAATTTTCACACAATTAGTTTTGTGGCCATCTTGGTGACTGCGTCGATGATTCTGTTGATAATAATTCCGCGTGCTAGAGGTCCCAACCTCTGGTTCTCTGTCTTCCCCACTCAAATCTGGCTTCCCTCTGATGTCTTCAATGTGTACTTCTTCCTGATATGCGGACCCCACCACCAGTTGTTGTCTCAGCCCAATAGACTCTGTCTGCTCGTTGTCACCACCATTCGTTGTGTGGGATGCTTCGACCCTCGCAGGTTGTTTTGGTTTTTCTATGGTGATTGGTTCATGGCCCTGCGCACTATCGTTCATGTCAATATCTATCTTGGTCATCATTGAGGCTTGTTATTCTTCCTTGACCAATGTGGCACTCACTGGTTCAACTTGCGGTGAGGGAATTGCCTCGACATCGACGATTCCCTATCTGTGTGTCATTTCCATCTCCACCTCTGCAGTTTCTTGCGGTGTCCTGAGACTGCTGCGTGTTTTCTGTGCAGTCTGGCTTGGTGTGCTAACCTTTGGAAGTGGCATACTGGGTATTTCTTTCTTTCCCAATTAAGCTTCGACTACTTCAATCTCTACACTCACCTGTTCGCTTCTTGTCTTCGTGATCCTTAGATTCATGAGTTTTTAAATTCACAATAAGTATTGTTTGGCTCGCGTTTCCACTTTATATAGAGAGTGTCATGAATTCCCTGAATATTCTTGAAGAATCTTCCTTGGTTGTTATTAATGCATTGAATCTTGTCGAGTACGCTTCATTCAATTTCATAAAAGCCCAATTCGCGCCTTTTTTCCCTAACGATCGATTTTTTCTTTTCCGACTGTTGGCCCCTTTTTCAGTGTGTCATACCTTTCTGCTATGAATTTTCCTTAGTGCACAATGTTTTTATTTCTGTCAACCATATGCTGCGCATGGTCACTTTTTTTATTTTTGTCACGTTGATTCCACTATCTTTGCCTATGATATTTCCTAGTATTTTTGTATTTTATTTCTTTTCTACTTTTATATTTATTTATTTTTATCATTTTTCTATCCTAATCTCTACTATAGTACACTATATACATGCCTTTCTCACTACACTGTAAATTTTAAGAGTTAGTAGGTTGACTCTCCCTGTACATTTTCAGTCGACTAACGTTGATCATTCCTTTCAGTTATGTTCCTTCCTAGTCTTTTAGTTGTACATATCCCCCATATGTGACAATATTTACTTCATATGGCCTTAGCCAATGCATTCTAAACTTACCAAGATGTTGAAAAAATTTACTGTCATAGAGAAAAACTAGGTTTCCCTCCTTAAAAATCTTCTTTTTAATATGTATGTCATGGCAGGATTCATCTCTTGCTTTCTATACTTCTTGGTGAAATCTTTCTAGAATCCTTTCCTGTTCCATTTCTATTAGTTTGTTTAATGATCTTGTACTATGCCTCTTTCAATCATGTTGGTAATTTATGTTATGCGCAGACTGAGCACTAGAAATTCTAATGGCACCACTACTTCCTTCCCATATGCCAATCTGAATGGTGTCTATCCTATCAAATTATTACATGTGGTCCTATATTTCCATAGTACTACTGGTATCTTCAATTCCCAATCATCCATGTTGACATTGCATATTTTAGTCAGAGCATTTTCAAAGATCTTATTGAAAGATTATACTATTCCATTTGCCCGAGGATGATATGGTGTACTTTTCTAGTGATAGAATTCAAAATCCTTAGTCATAGCCCTGATGGTATTATTGATAAAAATGAGTTCCTTGGTCGCTTATCAATATCCTTGGACATCCAAATTTGGTGATCACTTGCTCAAACAAGAAGTTTGTTATTGCCTCCGTGCTATAGCATTTGACTGGTGCTACTTCTTCCCATCTTGTTAAGTATTCAGTTGTAGTAATGATATATATAGCTCGTGACCTTTTTGTTGGTGGATTAATAGGTCCCCCAAAGTCTATTGCCCATTTTTAAAATACCTGCAAAGTCACTTGTGGTATTAAAGGCATCTCATCCCTTCTGTTGGGTTTTCCAACACTTTGACAAACATCAAATTTATGGCAATATTCCTTGGCATATTTATGGACTGTAGGCCACCATAATCCTGCATGCAATACCTTCTATGTGGTATATTTTCCTGCATAGTGTCTTCTAGCTATACCTTCATGAGCTTCTACCAAAATTTTGGGCCTTTCATGTTATAATACACACCTTCTCAAAATGTTGTTTGCGCCCATCTTGTATAAATGTCCTACAATAAGTTGATAGTCAACAACCATGACTACTAGATTTTTGTTCTACGCAGCGATAAAGTCCTATGGTGCAACCCCTGTACTTAAGTATTCAATAATATCAAAAAAGTATTCATTAACTACATGTACTGAAAATAACTATGCATTAGGGAAGTTGTCTTCCAAGTTATTAGTTTCCTCTCCATTAGTTACCCTTGAGAAGTGATCAAGTCTTTCATTCAGCTTCCCTGGTTTGACTATCCCTTCGATGTCAAATTATTGGAACAACAATATCCATCTATAGATCCTCCCCCCCAACACTGGCTTGTTGACTATATATTTGAGGGAAGAATGGTTTGTAAACATTTTAAAATGTTTACCCAGTAAGTAGTGCTTGAATTTGCGAAGTTCATATACCATGGATAAGCCTTCTCTTTCTGTGGTATTGTAATTCTACTCTAATTTTGACAATTTTCTGCTTGCAAAGGCTATAGGATGGTCTAAGTTCCCTGCTCCTGGATGCGCCATAATTTCTCCAAGTGTTATGGTTGATGCATCTACATGCACATAAAATGTATTTTCCCATTATGAGAATACTAAGATAGATGTTGTGACCATATTTTATTTTAAGGTGTCCAATCCTTGTTGACAGTCCTTATTCAACTGAAATCCGGTGTCCTTCTTTAACAATTTTCCCATTGGTACAGTAATCTGCGCATACCCCTTTATGAACTTCCTGCAATAGCCTATATGTCCCAATGTTTCTCTTAACTGGCACACTGACTTTGGTGGTGGTAAATTTACAATGACTGCAATCTTAGTAGGATCCACTAGTAAACCTTGTTTACACACTATGTGTCCCAACAATATTCCAAAATGTGTCCCAAAAATTCATTTCTTGATGTTCAATGAGATCTACATTTCCTGCATCTATCCAACATGAGTCTTAACACTTCTACATGATATTTTAATAAACTATATATAGTCCAGTCATCCAGATATACTTCTAGACACTGATGTATGAATTCCTTAAAAGTAGCTATGAATACTCTTTAAAATATGGTTGGTGCATTCTTCAGCCCAAATGGCATGACTGTACATTAGTAGGATCCCCATTCTATAGAAAAAGTAGTCTTATACCTGTCCTATGGAGATATTTTGAAGTGATGGTAACCTAAGAATCCATCTGTAAATGAATATGCTTCCTGGCCTCCCACATTCTCTAAGACCCCATTTGTAAAAGGGGTAGGGAAAGGGTCGTGTAAGAAAGAATCATTAAATTTCCTCATATCTACACAAATCCTTATCCCCCCTTGTTTATTTTCTTTTATTACCATAGGACTTATCCATTCAGATTCCTCTACTAGTTCTATGATACCAGCTTCCAACATTCTGTCTATTTATTCTTTCACTTTCTGCTTATATACTGGATTTAGTCTGTAAGGTATCTGAGTGATACGTCTTGCCTCAGGTTTGAGAGGTATCTTCATCTCTCCTAGCTCCCATTATATTCCTTCCATACATGTAAAGGTCGTTGGAAACATGTCACTGTATTCGTGCAATGACTTTGTTATTCTTTCTATTGTTTGTTCATCCCAATAGTCTCCAATACTTGCCATTTTAGGATTTTCAGTTATCACAATGTTGAATTTATTCAATATGATTGGTGCAACAAATGCATCTGAATCCAAAGATGGACCTTCCACCTCTCTTTCTCCTTCAATTTATGTAATCTAAATGTTGCATGGGTCATCTTCATTTGGTTCTTCCTCTTCAACATGATAGCATGAATGTAGTTCCTTGACCGTCCATTTGTTCTTTTGTTGATATTTTGTCATGCGTTCAACCTCTCGTTCATCAATAAATATCATTCCTCGTATAATCTTCAGTGATAAATAAATGTTTGGGTTCTCATGTTCAAATGAGAAGGTTACTACAAAGTTCTATTGCAATGTTGTCCATTCTGTAGTACCTCTGTGCATCTCTTGGTCTATATACCATCTCCCTAAGATTACTTCCAATGTATGGATAAAGTGATGAGGCCATTCCTATGGTGGTGTCATACTCCATTGTTCCTTGCACTTTTCCAAGTGTTCCATTGGTTTTCCCGGTCCATCATACATATGCATTGTATTTCTCCCATTCTCTGCACTAAATCTAATGCGCAGTAATAATTTACATTGATACCAGTCCTGAATGGTTTCTTTGTGTGCACCCCACAATCTTATAGGTGTTTCCTTTAGTGAAATATATAGGGATAAGAGCCTCTGATTTTCTAGTACTTCCTCTTCATATTTTTTTAGAAATTCCTCTAAGTCAATTACCCCATGAAAATTGGGAGGTTCTCTTATCTCTGTACCAACCCATCTTATTGCGCAGTCTATTCTTGCGCACCTTCTTGTGGAAACTTCATGTAATCAATGTTTCCAATTATCCAAACTATATCTGAGTCTAGCACATGATGTAATTCTTCTCCAACTGAGTACCCCATCTACATTTGGGTTGACATAATCCTCTTCATGCACGGTGGTTCTGTACAACTGGTTTATTTCTTCCAGATCCAAACAAGTGGGTTCTACAAGCCTTTCTCCTTCTGAAAGATCTAATGGTGCAATGACTCTATATTCACCTGATTCAAACATCATTTTCCTTGTCTTCATTTTGATTATGGCCTGGTTATCAAATTCCCAATCCAATCCAAGTAATGTTGGATAATGTCTTGTGCCATCTACTATCTCTATTACTTCAAAATCTTCCATAGTGCACACTCCATCCAAATCTACTATCACACCTTTAAGCCTTCCAATTGGTAGCAATATGTGTTGATTTTCTAATTTCAAATAGAGAGGTAAATAGCCTAGTGTGGGTTCTCCCATACACTACCATGTCTTCTTAGGTAAAACATTTACTTCAGATCCTAAATCCTGTATGATATCACCCATATTAAAATCCCCACATTTCCATTCAATCTAAATTAAATTATTGTCCTTCTTCTTGTATGGAGATGATTGATTTTTTTTCTGTCCTAACTTTCATTCTGCCTCTGTATTACATCTTTCTAACAGATTTTATAAGATCTTAACAAATGATGGATCCTTCAATAACTTAACACTGGATTGTATATTTTTTTTTATGTTACTTACTTGCTCTAATGGTTGTGCTTCATTATTATGGTTCATTGAAGAGGGAATTTCTTATATTGGTGAGTTTTGAGTTTGCTGTGTGGTCGATGTAGACGCATGATTTTTCTTGAGAAACTCCTGTCTATCCTCCTTCAATGTTTCTTTTTCTATTCGTGCATCAAAATACTTTTGTGGTTCAATATTCTTCTTAACCCATTGGTGTTGCGTTGGATCTTGTTTTACTATGTCTGATCCTGTCTTAGCTCCTCCTCGAGTGATTATATTGATGTTTCTCCCATCCTCCTTGGCTTCTGCAAAGATCTACTTGACATTCTGGTTTTTCTGGTTCCTTTTTCTTTTATCTTCCCTAATAGAGTCAGATAGTCTTATGTATCATGATCTGTTGCGCGACATTACATACATGTCGCTGGTGCAAGTGGATATTCCCTTGCATAATGTCTTGGTTATTGGTAGTTGTGGCACACTGTTGGACCTCTACCTCATCAAAATACTCCTCTACCTCTTCCTCCACCTTTGTATCCATCTCGATCTCCATGTGGTGCATTGTAATGAGGTACTTGATTATACTACGCGAGGTTATATTGTGGTTGTGCATTGTTGTATGACGGTTGTGCATTGTTATACTGTTGTTGAGAATTATTGTATGGTGGAGGTACCTAGTTGAATTAAGGTGCAACTTGTTCTGTCATCATTTCTGCTAGTACCCTAAAAGTATCTAAAGTTATTTCTCTCATCAGCTCCATCGTCCTACAATATTTATCATCATCACTGACTAACTTGCAGAAATTGCAGTATGAACTTTTGGGTACCGTCTTATACTTCTGCATCATTGGAAAATGATATGGATCGTGCCCATGTGTCTTAAAAATATTTCACCATGGTCCTCCTGTTTGAAAATGGTTTGGTAATCCTATTTCCATATACAGCGTGAAAGTTGGACATTCATTCTTGTGGTGTCCTTTTGTCCTACATGTGGTACACCAAACAACTTCTCTTTTCTCTTTACCCTTATTCTGGTTAAGTTGAAATGTTAAGTTCTTCAGATCCTCCTTCAACTCCTCTACTATTGGATCTGTCTTCTAATATTGGTTCTCTTCCAGATGTAAGGTTTCTTGCAGAGCCTCTTTTTGAGTTTGGAACTTCTACTGTCTTAATGGGTATTTCAAGTGTGGTAGAAATGAATTCACAAATAAGTGCCTATGTTGCATGCTATTAATTTCATACTTCAACTTACCGTTCAAACGTTTAAACCTCTATTAAATATCCCAAACAGACTCACCTAGTTTTTTCCTGATTTCAATCATTTCATTCATATACTGATCTTCTGATTTGGGCTTCTAAAATTCATTTATCAGTATTTTTTTCATGTCTGCAATAGTCCTTGTTACTCATGGTGGATTGTTTACATATGGGATCATGTACCAATACAGTGCTTGGTATCTTAGCGTGATAGATAACTGCGCGAGTTTTGTATCTTCATCTGTGATCTTCTTTGCTTCCCATATATTCTCATAGATGAATAAGTTCTTTTCATGGTCCTTTAATGCCTCTCCCCGAAAATCTGGTAACCTGATCGTGGGATCATGTCCTGCCATTTTAAACAGTGTCGAACTGCTACCTCTGCGTAGTGTAGATAATTGACTGTTACTTCCTTAACTGGCTCCTCTAGTTTCTTCTCCTTGCTTGGATGCATTTCCTATTGTATTTATTCCACTAAAATTCGGTTGTCTAAACACTGGTGTTATTTTTGGCGTGTTAGTCGCACATGGGGTTGTGGGTTCCACGTTGACATTGATATGGATTGGAGTTCTACCTTTTGTTCCTACCTTTGTACCTCCTATTTTCCTTTCATATTTTGTGCATAGGATTTCCTCAATATTCTCCACATCCAAAAGATCCTGTACCTATAATTCATCACTTTCCAAGCCCTCTCCATCAGCTATGGCTCTCTTCTTTTTATTCATCTTATATTGGTAGGGTGCTCCACTGCACATCTTTCCAGTTGTTTCCATTATAATATTTATCTGGTATTCCTCCATCATTATTGGGTCCATGGCCTCCTTTTTCTTTCCCTTATCCATATCTTCCTCCATTTTCCCATCTGTTTTCATTGCTTCCCCCCTTCCCGCATGCACGCAGGGAAGTTTAGATGTATGATTCCATGGTAATCACATTGTTGTTATACAATAAAATATTGATTGAAGTATACAATGATCTGATATACCTACCATTGGGTCCTTTTATAAAATCCTACTCTGTTGTGTTGTAAGACTTCGCAGTATCTACTAGAAATTTGGTGATAAACCCTCCAACAATATTGTCTAACCAGAAATATACTACGCATAAATTTTTTCTTACCTTGTATTAACTGTGTGATCTACATAGGATTCCACTCCAGTTGTTTGATTCAATTTGTTGGGTGGTTTTGTTTTAAACTCAATAGCCACTCTTGCAATAAATGCGGTAAATCACAAAAAAATACCTCATGTAGGTCATTAAACACATATTTGTCAAGATATTATTGTAGTGTTAACTTAGGGTTTTTGTCGTCCTTATGTTGAAATTCAATTTCCTTTGTTTTCAACCATCTTTTGATCTCTTCCTTTGTTAGATTCCATGGCCTAAACATTCCCTTCTATACTTCCATTCTCCACGTGTTTCTTCCATGGATCCCATCCACTCAATCCTATGCAGTTCCAGTTGGCAACGAAACCATTTGTTGGTTATTTCTCTCACTTCTACTTCTTGGTCTGACCCAGGTTTAGATCTAAACCAGTTTCCAACAAAACCCTCTAAAACTATCAGCCCTCCTGGTAAATCATAAGGCAATGCTGTGTGCAGAGTGCACAATGCATTATCACCCGAGATATCTTTATGGGTGACTGCCACTCTCCCTCTTTTGATCTTAACTTACTTGAGTTCCTCTGGATACTTCCTTCAACACTTAGTCAAAATCCGATCTCTGCACACATTGCGATAGATATTCTTCCATAGTCAACTCCTCTGTGGATGACTTTACACTCCTTGCAATTGTTCTCTACCCACTTCTATCTCTCGTGACTGAGATCATGCTACTCCTCCTGAGCTTTCGAGTTTGAAAACTCTTCCACGCACTCCTTGCATACGTCAATGCACTCCTTGAACATATACAAGTTCTTGTTATCTCTTTTGAGCTTCTATTCAGAACAGACTCAGTCACACACTCCTTGCAGAAACTATGTACACCTTGCAATTCGCTCAAAGAAGAGAAACAATTGGAACTTATTTAATCTTCACAATAACTCATATATTCAACTATACGAATGCGATCATGGATACAAGAAAAATAAAACAACAAGGAATTGGAAATAAACATAAAGTCTACCATTCATTTAGACAGACACATAAAAACACACATTTGGAACAATATATCCTCTGTTACAGTCTTTCAATTGAAACTTGTATACATACATACATTGTCCTTCACTACTCTTGAACATATACATTGTTAACCAACTATCTTCTATCAA